>JAGDQP010002741.1:591-30648 GCA_022664845.1 Lepisma saccharinum | reverse complement strand
GTATGATTTCACAAATCCATTAAATAAAGTAAATAAACTACGCCTTCTAAAGACCAGGACGCCAAATAAATATCGGGAAAGTTAATTGCAAAATAATACATCTCAAACTAATGAAAATTAAGCCAATACAATAATAATTTTCTTTGGCAATATTAATTGGATTGTCATTAATTTTGTCATTTTCTTCGTTCCGTAAGAATTCACTATTGATTCCAAAAATAATAATCTGATAAAGATCTTTCAACGAGTCCTTGGTTGTATCAAATAAGGGAATATTTTCCTTGACGGCGGAGGATATTTCACGTGAGTTGTATGATAATCCATACCTAACTGTATAATTAGTGTTATTTTTACGTTATTTTATAATATATGTTAAGGGATTATGTGAAAAAGTTCAATACTAGATCAAGGTTTCTTCTACGATTGTTACATTGCTGTGATATGCGTTATGAGCTAAATAATGCATTAAGTTGGGGGACACTAATCATGATGTGTACCAATAAAGTTAAACTTTTGATCACAGATTAGGTTAAATTTAACATGACGTTGTATTGCTCGAAGGATATTCCACGCAAATCTTGGATCAACTTGTGTTTTAACGATCCTTGTTTACATTACTAACATCTTACCATAGTTAACGTTAACCCGAGTTCATTTTAGTAATGCAAAACAATTTACCGTTAACGTGGGTTTCAAATTTAATTAACGCAACTTACGACGGTTATCTTGTAACGTTAGTAAGAAACGGCTGTCTAAACGAAATTAGTCATTAGGTATGGCTCACTTCGTGAGTTTATTTCTTTCTTTATCGAAATATATAGTATCATAGTGGTGCGTATTACTATTAAAGTATAAAAGAATGATGGCAGAACTAATCTACAAAATGTGATGCTACAATCAATTTATTTGTTTTAATTTTTTTAATAATTTAATCGTCTCCTGTGTAGCGAGCAAATTCTTTACTCTACGGAAACCTCAACCTGTTTCTTCACAGACAATGGAAGTAAAAGCACGATAACCAAGTTAAGTTCAGAAGTTTGAAGGCAAGTAAGTTTAATATATAGTTATACTAAACATAAGAAATTTCAACTTGTAAACATTCTTAGCGGGTGTAAAAATAATAAGACGGTTCGACTACACAATAAAATGTAAATACTCAGTACAAGAATGTCCATCTTTATAAAACCGACTAATAAGCTTTGTAATTTGCAGTTAATTACACTATTGAAATTCATTGTTCCTTTTTGGTAGTAAAAGTAATTTTCCGGTAGTGTTTGTACTAGTAAAAACAGAATCACGCACTCCAAAGATACTGTCAAATAGACACTATTTACAGGTCTAAACTAGTGTGTCCCTATGTTTAAAGTCTAATTTAATAGAGTGAAAATAATTATTTCGGTGTGGACTAACCAAGAAAATCTACGTTTTTAAATTAATTATATAACAAGTCATATCATATATTTTGTAATGAAGAGTAAACCAGCTCATTTACAGGAGGGTATGAAAGAAACCTGAAGCTGTCTTCACTTTTTATTTCTCTTATACATACTCAAATAAACCAGTTCATATAGTACAAAGGTTTACCCAAATATACGCATCATTTTAAATAATGTTTACGTACTAGGTAACCGGAAAATACAAACATGCATGTGCCCTTTTTTCCAGTGATATCTGAAGGATTTTCGTCCAAAGAGTTCATGTCTTATTTTAGAATATTAATATAGTACCTAACGTAATGAGGAAAATCACAACTGTATTTCACAAAATGTGGTTACATATGTATTAACTTGCTGTTAAAAATAATATTGGATTAGTTTATATAATTTCTTTTCAGTAACGCAAATGTTTGTGTCAAAGGTTTTTCACTATAACTGGAGACCTGAACATCATGCCAAACTGGATTCTCTTCACCGAAGTAATAGCACTATTGCACAACCTATTCGACTATTTAGATTTTAGGCAGCACACGCCATCTCAGTGATTCCTACAACACCACTTTTTGTTTTTTTACTACGATAACTGAACATTCATCCAGCTGGTTTCCATGCATGGCAATAAATGTATAAAAGAAAACTGCTCTTTATACCAGCACATTATGCAATAAATGTTTAGCAAATATCTAAAATTGTACCGACCTGAACAGTACTGCCGATACTGACTTTCACTAACTTTTCGATAAGCATTAGGTTCGAGCCCCGCACACCCTGACCATATGACAGGTTTTGCAGAGATTTCCTCTGTCCTGGAAGCCAAATGCCACGGTGGTACTTTAAATATAAACCCTGGCAACAATACATATTTTGACAGAAGTAAAGAACTCAGAAAGCATGTGGCAAAATATGTAGTAATTAATTATAAATTTTAGGCACTACAAAATTCTCACATAATGGATTTTAGGTCAAAAACTTACGTTTCAAAGCGCAGCGAAAAAAATAGGGAAAAGCTCAGGGTCGAAAAGCGACACAAAAATAAGCATTCTTATTTTTATTTTCGAGGATCTGAATTTTTCGGACATTGCTACAAAAATAAAAAATAAATTTTATTTTATGTTACTACTACGCCACCTCATAATGAATTAAACTCTTTTCCTCTACGACATTTCCATGCCACTTAGAGATTTCTTGAGAAGAATCTGGGCCAGGTTATCAACTTTGCAATTCTAAAAAATATGTTTTAATTCTGTTTTGTAGTCATGAAGAGGGAGATGAATGGTGCAAATCTTTACATCTTTTATTTAAAATTTGTCTATTATTTCACACCTTACAGTCTTTATGTGTTTCTTTGTCAAGGAAAATAATAAAATCTTACATGTGGGTTGTTTAGGCCCGTGTATTTACACGTTGAAACGGCGAAGTTTTTTGTGCTTACTCACTCTTTGTTTAAAAATAACGGGGATCACAAACAAAATAACAGTTATTATTCCTTTAACAACTACATTAATAGCCATCTACGCAATAACAAAAGTAGTAAAATGTCATTAGTTTGTGAAAAAACACGGCCGCTAGCGGATCCTAGTAAATGACTCAATTTGAGGGTCCGTACAGTAACTTCACGGTACAGTTCCACATAGATGGTGCGATCAGTTACACATACCTAATAAATTCAAAGTATCTTGGGGCAATGCTTCTAGTTCTGTAAGATAATAGATTTAATGAAAAATTAATCTCAAAAGAAAAATCTTGCACATATTTGCTCCAGTTTTCTATTTTTTTAAATTTTATTTAATGTTTATGGCATTTTGGAATGTAATGTGCGTGGTTATTTCGTATGCAAATCGAAGCAAACCTTCGTACACAGCGAATTTCAAATTAAATTACAAAATACTGTTTATTTATGTAATGTTCTTTATTTGGTCTATACCCTGAGTTACATTTTTCAGTAGATGGCAGTCAAGTAGAAAGTGTACAGCGTGGTTTATGAAATCCTTTACAGCGCTATAACTAAACTCCTAGTGCACAGAAACCTTTGAAACGAAACATGTTCATACCAAAGTACATATGCGGAATCACTTGGTGATGCTTCTGAAATCAGGGGCGTCTCGGGAATACTTCTACTGGGGGCTACCTCAAAATTTTAAACAGTAAAATAGTTGATTTTGCTTTGCTTGAAACAAACATAAAATTTTGAACACTTTCAGAGGAAACATTTTTAAAAGTCTTCAGTTAGAAAAGCTACTTGGTTGATCTACCAATTAACTCTTGTCGTGGCCAAACTTTACTAGATATTTAACAATGTTTCAACTGAAAGTTGCTCAAAACTTTATGTTTATTTGAAAGAAAGAAACCATTGTCTCTATTTAAAATTTTGAAATTGGTTCCCCGTAACAGTATTACCGAGACGCCCCTGATTTTAGAAATATCACGACATGATTCCGCAGCATTTTGGTATTAATATTCTTGGTTTCAAAAATGTCTGTGCATCAGGAAATGAGTTATGATCCTGTTACGGATTTCCTTAACCACTCTCTGTATGTATTTTTGTATTAATATCCAAAAAATCCAATTTTGTTAAAAATATAGTTTTTGCTTACAAACCAATAGAATAGTGTCATAAGAGGCCATGTACCAAATTTTATTCAATATTGGCATAAATATGCAAGATATAAAATATTTAATTATCCTTAATAAGAAAAACATTGGGCAATACTATGTTTAGAACTTTAATTTTTCGAGAACCAGTTGATGTAGGATCAAAATTCCAAATACTAAATTACTTGTTTTTGTAAGGTATTCCCAATGGTGTATTCATAAATTAGATATTTTAATAAATAAATAGTGAAAAATTGAAAACCCCATTTTGAGGAGAGAAAGTGATCCTTCCCTTCGGATGGTGAAATCTCTCTGGTTTACCAATTCGATCAGGGTAATAGTACTTTACATGTATCTACAATATTTTATCAAAATCAGAAGTTAAGTTCAAATTTTCAACGTGATTTGGGGTCAAATACTCCGTGCGTCGGTAAAATTAATGATAGATCAGCATCATGGAAATTGTTTTCCATTAGATTTTTTTTTTAAGAGACTCGCATTCTCTATGTTTAGAACTAGGAAATAAAGAAGAAACTCAAGGATATCTTCTGATTCCTCATACGTTTTCTTCAGTGAACATCCGCCATGTGTTCTGCACTTTCTATTGAAAAAATAAATCGAATTATGAGTAGTTGTGAACGTTAGGCAAATTTTCCATCCGTGTCAAGAATCTTAAGTGTCAAAGCTGACATACTTGCTAGTCCTAGAGAGTTTCCCTGGCTGAGCTTCATAAAAGAGTAAATGGATATTTTGAAATGTATTCCAGTTGAAGTCTATGATTAGTTGGAAATCAAGTTATTGATTCGTAGCAATCAACATTGTCTGATAGTCCGTTCTCATAAAAAATCAATCAGCAATAATAGTTTAAGATGATATTTCCACAAGGTAGAATGGGCTGGTTTACATTCGAGTGACTGAAAGGAAATACGTACATGGTACAATGATGTTTTTTACAATTTACAAATTCGGTATAAATGTGCAAGAAACTCGGTACGCCTTCTTTATTTGAGTAAACATCATTACATGTTATTCGAAGTAAGTGTCTATGCTTATACGGTTAAAGAAAACTCAAATTTGCGCATAACATAAGAATTGCTCAACGAAATCTCTTAAAATCATGATAAAGGAGCCCAAGAATATGGCCTTTTTAACCTTCAGGCTGATCACAGTGCAAATCGTTAAAAAAACGATTAATCACATTATCCGACATGATAAGCAAACACCTATAAGAATTGCAACGAAATTTAGCATGGCTAACAGGGCTGTTTCATGTACTTTCGTAGAACTTATGGAATATTACTATATTATATATTATAATTGTATAAGTATTAATATTTATACTATTAGTACTAGTACTACTATTATCAGTAGTAAAACTACGGTCTTCCGCTATGCTCCTCAGCAAGTAGCGGATAAGGTAAGCCAGATAAAATATGGTGTTTACCGGAAACATTCCGGGGCGGAACAAAATAAATAGTCACGGATTACTCTTAGTAAAGTGGTCTACAAAAGGCTAAAGAAAATAATCTAGCACAAAAATATCATGGTCTTAGGGAGCGAGCTTCTCTATTACCACCCTGAAGCTCATTGTGAACGGCATCGGCAACGCTTAGAAATATCCAGACGACATTGTTGATGTTTGCCTTTACAGCGAGGTCTTGAAACTGACAACTCTGCACAGATAAGCAATACCAAAAACTAAAAAACAAAATCTATTTACTCTCCCGGGGGGTAAGCTATTGTGCTATTCTGCAGATAAATTAGTCTTATACTGGACATCTTAGGGATTGTTGCTCAGGAGATTTCCAGAGCAGAATAAACAAAGCCTTTAAATAGGAGCTAGGAACGTACATACTTTGTTAAAGAAACGGACAATTTCCAGACAGTAATACGTAAGAGTGAGAAGTAGGATATGGTTATACTTGCAACACAGAAATAGAAATAGCACACAGAGCAATAATCAAGGAGCTACATAAATTGATATATACTATGTGGAGAAAGGAACATCTTCCAAAAAAATGGAAAACCTCAGTAATAATTACGATTTATATAAAAATAATGATAAATTCAACGGTAATTAGTATCGATTAATCTGCTTATTCTCAACATGTTACAATTTGTTCAGCCAACAGTTCCAAACGCATACATAAATGAAGGAACTGGGGATCACCAAAGGGCATTTAGCAAAATAAAGATCCACTTTTGCCGAGATTCTCGTCCCCTAACAAATGTTTGAGATGAAACGGGAATATAATGCGACGAAGTACAAGATGTTCATAGATTTCAAAAAAAGCATATGATTCCATGAGAAGGAAAAAAAACAATTTCAGGTACAATTTGGTATATCAAAAGTAATCAGGTTGTATGAATGTGTCTCCGCCACCCCAGAAGCAACGTAAGTATTAGTAATAATATGTTAGATAGTTTCGAGGTACGCAGTGAATTGAAAGAGGTTGATGCTTTGTTACCACTACCATTTACCTTTGAGTTATAATATGTTATTAGAAGAATTAAACAGGACAAAAAGGGACTAACATTAAATAGTTTGAACCAATTGAAGTGATTTTCTTTTTTACGGTAAAAAAGTGCAGCCAAAACCAGTTTTAAAGAGAGCATGAAAAACTATTAAAAAATTCCATAATTTAGTTGAAATTCCCTACATTTCTGATATTAAAGGTTCAAACAAAACTTATGTAACCAGACTATATTAGAAGTTTAGTGCATTTCATATGGACTTTGGATTTTTTCCTTAAAATGATAGTATTTAACAATGTTGTTTATCTAAACAAATTCACTGTTTATTTACGCGTATGATATAGATTTAATAGGAGATGGTATAGGAGAATATGCGCTACAAGGTATCACCAATGTCTTAGTAGAGGTTTGGGACAGGTTTTCTACAGGTTAACGTAGATAAAACAAAATACTGATAAGAAGGCGAAACACAGAGGATGAAAGAAATAGACACATAATAATTCAGAAAGGTAGCATAAAGAAAGCAAACAAGTCCAGAAACTTCCAAGCTCTTGATAATTTCAGGACAGCTCAAGACGAAAATATACAGAATTATTATTATGCCAGTAAGATTTTATAGTTGTTAAAGTTGGAGGACGACCCTGGCAGTCGACCATAAGTAGCGTTTGTGTATGAAAATAAGTTTTTTTTTATCAAAACGTGCAGGCCGAAAGGAAATGAGATGACCAAAGAATGGATGAGACTGACTAGTGAAGAAATACGCAGACTGTATTACTAATCAGATATAACAACAATAATAAAATCACTTCAGTTCGGATGGTGGAAAAATGTAAATTTTATGTTATCATGGTTGATGAGTTGCAAGAAAATAGGCCTTTGAAATAGTATCGTTGAATTCAGAAAATTTGAATATATATTCGAGATGTTCATGATAAAAACGCACTTGATGTTCCCAGAATAGAATCGAATGCAGACGGTCTGTCATTGCAGTGATATACTTGTGAGTTGCGTAAACCATATGGATAGCTATAGTTAGTTAATCAGATATTTATTTATTGATAGTAGTAGTACTAGCAGTAGTAGTCGTAATAGTTGTTGTTGACTGAATTTATTTATTGCAATTTTGCACCTTTTGTTTAGACAGGCTACCGGTAGCTGTTCTACAAATTCGCGAAATCTCTGTATCTTACTTTTAGGCCTTACTCGTAAAGCAAAATCTGAACGGGAAAAACTATTTAGTATTTTACTTCCTATTAAACTTTAATTTGGTTGAGTCAGGATGAAACTACTACAGTTCAATATGAGTATAGTAAACTAATAAAAAGGATTGATATTTTGGTAGCCGAAAAACAAGTTAATCTTAATTAACGTTGGTGATGTGTTTGCAAAAACTTAATATGACATCAACTTTGAAATGTACTTCCTATGCAAAGCTTTGAATCCAATTTTAAACATACGAGGTCTGTCTGAAAAGAAACGGGACTGGTGTCACTGAAAATTTATTGCTGTGACAAACGCTAAACTACGTGGTATCACCGTCTAAATAATCCCCCTTCATTCTAACACATTTTTGCATTCTTCCTTTCCCCGCATCTGTGCACTGCTGGAAGGATTCTTCTGGAATGTTTCGCAGCTTCGTCGTTACAGCACTTTTCATGGTCTCCATGCCTTCAAAGTGGGTCCCCTTGATAAAATCCTTCAGATTGAGAAATAACAAGTCAAAGGGGCAACATCAGAGAAATAGGGAGGTTGTTTTAGGTCGACGATATTCCCCTAGGCCAGGAATTGTTGGATGCTGTGGCCGTTGTGACTTGATGTATTGTCATGAGGCCGCAACGATTTGTCCAGCCACAACTCCCGTCTGTTTTTACGCACTGAGTGAGAGAAACGTCGCAGGATCTATTTGTAGATTTGCTGATTTATCGTCCCACTCTGTGGCAAAACTCGAAGAGCCAGCCGACGATCAGAACACAGCACCTGCCTTTCCCGTTCCACGCTATCACCAGTCCTGGTTCTTGAAGGTATCATGTAATCATCTTGCACTTCCTCGCGCTCTTCTTTGAACCTCGTCTGCCACTCAGTATCATGTGCGCGTTACATGGTGTTATCTCTATATACCTTTCGAAGCATTTGAAGTTCTTCTAACAGACATTTCCCCTAACGTAGCAGACATTTCAGGCTAATTCGTTACTACATGTTCATGGTTTAATCTTCAATTCTCACAGCTCAACGATCTGCAAAAACAAAGGTGTAAACAAAATGATCTAATGTCTGCAGAAAGCTGAGATCACAGTCCTATACTACCAAGGCATCGTATTTATTGATTACATAGTAACATTATCCCTAGTTTTCCCATAGCCCATACAACAGAGACAGTCCCGTTTCTATTCAGTCAGACCTGGTGTTTACAAATTTCCAAGTAATCGTACTTAATATTTATTCACGTATATGTAAAATTTCCCTTTTCAAGTATGATTTGAATTTGAATTTATTTACTGCTTTTAGTCATCGAAGATTCAGGCCCATCGAGCATGATATTAAATGTATAGTTCAGTCTTATAACGTGATAGGTTCTAGTAGCTTACTGGGCAATATAATGTGTTGACCTTCTTCTCTTATTAATAAAAAAGGGTAAAATTTGCATACAATTTTGTGAAGATCTTCAAAGTAAATATTTTGTGAATATGCAGTCAATAGTACAAGTGCAACAACTGCAAAGATAGTAACAAGCAAAATTATATATATATATATATACTTACTTTATGAATTGAATTTATTTTAAGACCTTTAGGCAGCTATGGCTCAGGCCGTATGGATGATATGAAGAATTGGTGGAATGAAGAAAGTGGGAGGAAACAGGAGCACCCTGAAAGAAACCACGCACACGGTGTTTGCCCACCACAAAGTCCACATGGCATAAGCAGGGATCGATTCAAAGACCCCTAGCACCAGAGGTGAGCGCTCTACCAACTAAGCCACCTTGGCCCCCACTTACTTTATGCTTTTGCTGCTATTGCTTCATTGTAATAAGTGCATAGCTACTTCATACTTCAAATTAGTTTGCATCACAATAACGGATTTGCTGTTAATAAAATTGTATTAATGAAAAAATGGTGTTTGTAATACGAAAAAAAGTACAAACTGTTATTGATAGCGGGAATTCGACCCGGAATATATTGACAACATCTTAATGTTTTAAACAGCTGATTTGTTGAAAACGTACTAAATCCGCAGCTTCTTTGCTAGAGGTTGAATGATTTTGAGCAAAAGTGAATAAACTTCTTGGTGTAAATATACTGTATATTGCTAAGAAAATATTTACAAGAAAATAAACATTTATCGTTGTAAATGAGTGGCGCGAAAAATGCACAAATTGCCATTCAAAAGACAATGCACATCTGTCATTTATTGAACAGATTTTTAAACTTCTTATCCACGCAACTAAAAGGATTCAATAAAAGGTGATGTAAGCAATATACGCGTTTATAATTGCGGTAGGTGACTCTCTTCACATTCAGGTACAGATTTAAACTTTGTTCAGAAAATGTTACTGTTTCTGCATTTTTCCAATCTTTCAACAAAAGGTAACAGTATGGGAAGTTATTGTGTGTACCATTTGCAATATCTATGTTTACTCTTACGTACTGTTGACTTAGTTCTGAAATATTGTTTATTGTAGATTGAAATGTAGCATTATATAATTTCAAACGTTTCACTTTATCCACATACATGTGGAAACTGAAATAATCAAACATGGACGTTTCGTAAAACTGAAACTGGACACGGATGGTCTGAATCTTGTGCTAACCTAATTTGTAAAAATATTTAACATTGGATTTAATCATTGAACATATAACGCATTTTGAAAATTCCAAAGTAATTACAAGATTAACAAGAGTTTATAATTACCGGACTCCTCTGTTCAACTGGATAACGTCCTGTATTTGAATCGGCACTACGGAGGGACGCGGATTACGCCAAGCTTCCGGTCATCCTGATCAGGATTCTTCAGGAATTTTCCCAGTTTCACTAGCTGAAGATCCGAATGGTATCTAAAGACTTACCCTTACTTGCGTAATAGTATTCCCTGAAAAAAAATACTAAATGCGAGACGTCATCTCTGAAACATGTTGCGGGCTTAGGCAAAACGTTAGAACTTATTTGTTATACTATGTAAACACTATTAATTCTATAATCATGTAGATTAACTCATATCATTTTTTGTGTTTCAGATACTTGAAAATGAGGTCACCACGACAAATGGCTCTGCGGATATTGAGTTTCAGTCGTGTATCGTTTTCGGTGTCGAGACTTCTTGGTTCAATGCCTCTAAATACGGAGATCGAAAGTAAAAAACTGATTCATAAATGGTCCTACTTTGGTGTAATTCAAACACTCTTATTTTCCACTTTTACCATGTGTGGAATAGTTTGTTACTTCCATTGTTTTCCCAAATGCTTCATAGAGAGGGATGATCTACCTACCGTCACCCGATTTTCTCAGGCGGGCCACTTTTTCATATTACTTCTTCTCGGCACACTTTCTATCTGCATTCATGTAATTAAAATCAGACATTTCCCAGATCTTTTCAAAAGTCTTTCTGACGTAAAGATAACATTGGAGAAAATAAAGAAATTTGATAATCACCAACAAACAGATAGCTGGATGAAAATTCACTATGTCGCACTGTTCGGCTATGGTTTTATTGTTATGCCTATTGTGGTCATCTCATATATTAATAACATTTCAATGGTATTAATACTCGTATCAATGGCATGGGTAATGGCCAACAATTTCTGCATAATGATGCAGTTTACAAACTTTGCATGCATGTTATATCAGCAATTTGCTTTCATTAACAACTACATCGGCAACTCGGCCACGGTTCCATTTTCATTCAAGTCGAAAGGGCTTTACAAAGTGCATCCCGAACAAGAAACATCTAATATCCGCTCAGTAGACACCCAAGGACTTGACTGTATCTATGTTCTTTATATCTTACGTACGTCCCACAGTGGACTTTGTGACATCATTCAGGCTGTAATGAGCAATTTCCAATTTCAGATTCTATTATTTTCAATTATTGTCTTTGTGGAGGCACTTGCTTATATTTACTTGGCTATTGTCGGTTATATGGATATGAAAATCTTTTCTAGTTGGCCGACTTTATTATCCACGTATATCTTTGTTGCGTGTATCCTTATCGAATATGCAACCATCAGTGCTATCAGCACCAAGACTACAAATGAGGTAAGTATATTATTTATTTAATGTTATGTCCACTCAGATTCATATAAAATTCCCGATTAGTACATTTTCTAAGTAAGATAAAATGTACAATGTGGCCATACTCAATCTGTGTTCAATATAGATTACGAATAAATACTCCATAGTTTGTACTTACTACGTCATAACATAACTTTCGTTTTACGCAACATCTAATTTCGTTTCTTCTTATCTGTAATGAATAAAAAATAACAGAATGTTGTCCATTTAAGTTTTCTCTGCCTGTCTCTTGCATAGATAAAAACCTAAACGAATTCGAGAGGAGCCAATTTTAGATACATTGTCCAATTTATAAAACCGTCTTAAATCAGGTGATTTTAAATTTGGCAGGTCGTTTTAATTTAATTACTTAAATCCAGTTAGTGAATTAACGATAGCTTCACTACAAGCACTGATTTTTTTTATCGTCTCCTATTGAGTAGGCTATATAAATTAAAGTTGTTTCTAAGAGTACATGTGGGAATTGTTTTATTCAGAAATCAATATTGCTTACGGAAATTAGATAATTCTGATACTCATCTAAAGATTTATAATTTAACTTACATTCCAAGTCATTTCCGTTAAAATCACTAAAATTACGTAGAAAACGATGTCTATTGAACTCAACACTAACTTCATCTAACTGTATAAGGTTTAACCACTCTAAATACTTTCTTTATTAGTATTACATATTTTTAAAAAATTAAGTAAAACCCTGTTTCGTTTATGGTGCATTAAAGCCTGAACAGCTATTTATGGTAAAGTACGAACTTATCTCACCACTCATTTTACCATCATTCAGCAGATTGCGACTTACACTAATATACATTTAGAATGGAATGCTGCACAATAAATAATTTTTGTTAGCTATACAATTTATAAACTAACGATAAATGTATATCTTAAAAACAAAATCTTTCATCGTACTTCCATTTCCCTGTAAACCTCTTTCCACGAAAAACGAATCCATGATATCCCATAACCAAATAGCGAAGAATCTAAAATTAACATCAACACCACATTTAATGTGTTATAATATCTTATGAATTTTACGCTTTTGTGAGCAGTGGGAAATAAGACAAAAAAGGAATATGTTAATCCTTTCAAATATGAATATGGATCAAATTGATTTCTAAGAAACATATATATTAGAAGCAAAGTTTTAAATGAAACTATTAAAATGAAGTACTAAACCTATTACTTCACTATTGCGTTTCGTAGAAATAAAAACAAAACACTTTTCAGGTGCAGCTTAGCTTCACAACCGCTCCACCGAGCCGATTAAACAAAGTACCCAATTTTAAACACTGATAATACACATTGAGGCAGAGTACGTTACTCATCTAAGTCTTTCTGGTCTTTAAAATATGTTTTTTGAGGTTTAAACTTCATGACGTATGTTGTGCAAAAGGATTTATTAACAATGTCTTCAGGTAATTACATAAATAAATTGTATATGTTTAATGTTCATTTTTTCCTTTAATCTTCAGTCATAGAGCGTTATAAACATTAACGTTAGGCAATTTTACGACCAATAGAGATCGTATCGCGCTTCGTGAATGCACATCAACATTTAAAGACAAAGGATAGCCTTATGATAGTTTTCGGTGAGTGGTCATTCGTTCATATCGTGAATCGAAAACCTATGCATCATTCCCTTTATGAAGCACATAGGGTAACTTTTGGTCGTACGACAGCTTTGTTAATCCTCCCCCAGATGTGCAATGATTACAACATTTCCTGCCTCACTATTGTATACAGTACAATATTACCACAGATTTTTTATATTTCATTTTTAATGTGCCGTAGCTATGCTATGCAAAATTAAGTAGACGGTGATAAACGGAAGTGATAATGAGAAGAAAACTAGTGAAATTATGAAGTGGAGGAAAATTGTAATAACGGAAGGAAACTCAAACCTACAGCACATGTTCGTTGCCAATCACACATCAAGATCGAAATTTCGAAACCATGTAACTGAGATGGGTTCTCTAAGTGAGCTACGGCCAACCCTATAAATGTTCATACAAAAAGCTTACAACCTAATTTTATGTTTCATAGGTGCTGCTACTCCAACTACCACTAGTGTTTGTAGTAGAAGTTGTACTTTGGTTATCAGAATTGTGAATTTGAATTCGATTTTAATGCATGTAGGCAACTTTGGCTCACGTCGAATGGATGATGATAGGATGATTGGTTAGATTAAGAAAGAGGAAGGAAACAGGAAAACACCAAGAAAACTCACGCATACGGTGTTTCTGAACCACAAGTCCACTTCGCATGTTCAGAGATCGAACAAACGATCCTCAGCTCATAAGATTTGGTTATTATATGATATACTATATTAAAGTACAATTTGAAAGAAAATAGTAACTTTTTCATACACAGAAGCATCAATATATTTATGTATCTTCAATCCACACAACAAAGTACTGTATCGATGATGCAAATAATCACAGATTGGACATCAAGAACCGCACTTCAATCTATGAGCCATGCTGTAAATTACAATATTTATAGGGAGGCGAAGCGGGTTTGTTGTCACCTTAGACGTTTCTTGATAGAAGTAGAGTTCAACCGAGTACTCAGTGTCCATGAGAACGTGGAGGTTAAGTAAGGTTAGGTGCGGTTTTGTTTCTTTACAGTATTTTTAAAGAAACAAACGAAAGTTTAAAGATGCATAACCGTACCTGACCTTACCTAACATATTCGTTCCAAAGGTCACTAATTGACGCACTCGGTTAAACTCGACTTCTACCCGTTTCTGTTTTATTATTTACTGTTCAATTGACTCACGTCCTTGTCTCACCTTTATCCAACGATTATTGTATTTACTCTCCCAAAACGGATGTCACAGCAATTATCTTCTGGACCACTATCAGATTAGTCACTTCTTGCGCACTTTCCCTCGCTCTTTATATGCTTTCATACACAGTGCCATACGTGCACTGTATGTCCGTATTCGTAAGTCAGATTGATGATAAAGATACAATGAATTGTATGGACGGTAACAGCAAAAGCCAGATTGAAATTATTATTCATATACCACCCTCATGATTATATCGTAACCAGAACTATAAGAAATGCACGTTTCGAATGAACAAAGTAAAAAATTCTCAGGTTTAAAACAAAGTATATTAAGAGGTATGTAAAACATAAGTTTATATTCAAAAGTATAAGGTACAGTGCCACTTGGAGATTGGTTGTCCAGATAAGGATTAAAATAGAAATATACTATCTTGTTTGGCCTGTTTACAACAATTTGGTAATATAATATTACCATTCATTTGTTCATCTCACATATCACCAATTCACTTTTATTCTATGTAAGCGTTAAATATTGACTAAATATGAATTCATTATATCACAGGCTCAGAAGACAGGTGTACTGCTCTATAAGCTATCTGATAGTAAGTTTGAGTCAGGATTAAGAGATGAGGTAAGATGTTTTAATTTATATAAATACATTTTCAATAATAATAGAAACAAATAGTCATTTTAAGCTGATGTGTTTCAAGTTTTTTATTACTCCAATAACCAATATGCATTGGTATCTGGAGAGTATTGCACGATAATTATATTACACGAGAGTATCACAATGGGATTACACGATACTTACTAAATAAGTTTTACAATTATAGACAATGACATTTACACATAAAGACAATAACAACAATTGCGATATGGACAACACATTTTCTATACAGATTTGTGAACAAATAGGTTTACGAAGTACATAATAATATTCGCTAATGCACGATATTTAAATGATGTATAGAATAGACAATAAGTTTTAACATAGACAATAAATTTGTAATAGACAATTGTGAGTTGAGCTGGTGTGGAAATTTATGATAAGAATTATTTTACATCGTAATATGCCTTATCCAGCAAGTGTTCCTTTAACTGTTTCTTGAACCTATTTATGTTTTCTTCATTTCTTATACGTGTTGGCAGCTGGTTGTATATTTTGACACAGATATGACTCGGCCATTACTGAACGAGGGTTAGCCTGGTACAATATTGTCACCAGCACAAAGTCTTGTAACCCCGTTATGGGATAAAGTGAAGTAACACACATTCTTGTACACTTCAATTCACTTCAAGAGCACGAAAATTACTGATATCCTATCACAGTTAACATAAATTTACTGAAGTGCATTTGACCTGCTATTTTTATAATTATTATTATTTGAATTTAATTATTTCCTTGTATAAAAGTTTACAATAAGTACAAGTTTTGTCACTGTTAGTTTCAAGTATGTCTAGGTTTAGATATAGCTTCAAGTATGAAACAAATGCAAAATAAGGAGCATTTAATAGCATTGCAAAATTTTTACTCTCAAGATAATAACCAGAAATGATAAGCATATTGTATCATTTCTAAATAAAAGCTCTAACTTGAAATAAATATTTAAGTAACTTCTAGGAATGAAGACGCTGCAATGTTTTGGCTGATTTGTAATTTTCGCGCTAATGGAGCATGTAGGAAGAAAATCCTTTTTTAATTTAGCGTTTGAATCACACCCAAATTTGAAATCGCTGGACACTGTGAATTCACAAATCAACTGGCAATACCACTTGCTTCTAAACCACCTTCAATACTACGCTTTCGTGCATCCATGATGGAGAACTTACAGGACATCGCGGCCAGTTGTGACCTTCGTAGGATGTGTTCATGTTACCTATAAATAAATACCATTGCCCAAAATAAATTGTATTATCTGGAGAACTTTTCTAGTCATAGTGAATAACCTCTTTATATTATTACTTCCGGAAAATGTTAATTTAAGATATCACACTGTGTTTTAAATCCGTATTGCTACTAACTTTTGCCAACTAAGATCTTATTAACGTCAAATTGGTAAATAACATATTGCATCACTTAAACATAAATATATGATTATATGTTACTTGCTTATTTGCCCGCCCGTTGGTGCGTGGTGACTCATATACGTTGGTAACATAAATAGTCATAATAATCAAAGCCGGCTCGAGGGGTGTTCGAAGTGTTTCTGCGAACAGAGAGCTACAATTTTGGGTGCGTCAACCATTTTGGGTGCTAGTGTATCGTATGAGATCGGAAAATTAAATTACTATTTTATGAGCGCGCATAGAAAATTTGGAACAGAGCGCCGATTGACCTAAAGCCGACTCTGGTACTACTACTACTACAACTCCTCCTGCTACTACTGTGACAAATAAATCTTTAAATATTACTACTACTACCACGAACACCACAACTTCTAATACTACAACAAATATTACTGCTACTATTACTAATACAAAATATTTATTATTATTATTAAACCTATTACCAAGGCGGATACTATAAAATATTTGGGTGTAGCCTTTGATATTAGGATATATATACTATCAATGGGCTGAATTAAAAAAATACAGACTTGTATAATTTTGTAGAAATCTTTGATAAGGCCTAAATTGCATTACGCAGCAATTATCTGAAATACCCTCAGCACAATTGCTATTAATAAACTAGAGGCAGTTCAAACATATGTTATACTTTGTCAAAAGCTCACATTGGATTATTACTCACATAATTGTGAATGTTGCTGGAGTGATTTCATCTTGATTCCTTACATGTACGAAGGCAAATCATCATTGCTAAACAATATCTTGAAGATACCATCAGCGGCAAAGTAAATGACAGATTCTTACTGGAAAGTATTTGTGTTCAAATTTCAACACACTCTACTAGATTACATCATCTGTAAGGTGCCACAAAATTCAAAGATGGTATATTACGAAAGCTATTGATGAATTAGAACAAATTAACTTAATAATTTAAATTTCACTGTACAGGATTTAATTATTTTAATCGCATTGCTCTTCCTACATCTGTTTTTGCTTTTATTTTCTTAAGTAATTTTATTGTTTACTTTACTCTGTTAAATGCGCTCAAGTTATGAGGTTGTTTACTACGTGAAACAAATATACTGTTCAACTGTAATATTCGCAAATGTTTCGTAACTTCATGTACTTACCCTGACTAAGTGTTCTATTTGTTAATAGGTTGCTCACCGCATTCTAGTAAATTATTATTACATATAACAAATTAACGTAACAACCTAAATTTCATTGTAGAGAACTTATTTTTAATGATATTAATATTCCTTTAAACGTTTTAATTATATTATGAAGCAATTGTATTGGTGATTTTACTGTATCCAATATGTTCAAGACATGAATTTTACTGTATCAAGCAAATCTCATGTCGAAGACTTATAGTACTTTCATGTATTTAATCTGACTAAATTGCATTGTACGAGAAGCAGTCAAAAAGTTCCCGGAATTTCGTTGTAACTATATATTATCACAATGTAGGTACAAAATTACTTCAGTGCCTTCAAAATAGGCTCCTTCAGCGCACACACACTTGTTCCACCACACCTGTCATTGCTGGAAACAACGTTGAAAGTCCTGCTTTCGTATCTTCCGAAGCTCAGCCTTCGTGTTGGTTTTGATGTCTTCGACAGTGGCAAAACGGTTACCTTTGAGGCCCTTTTTGATCTTGGGGCAGAGCCAAAAATCAGCTGGTGGAAAATCCGGTGACTAGGGAGGCTGGGAAAGGAGTGGAATGTTCGTTTCTGCGAGCCATGTCCCCACAACAAGCGATGTGTGGCAGGGAGCATTGTCGTGATGCAGTGTCCATCCACCTTCCTATTTCGCGGGACGTTTTCGCCGGATTGCCCCCCCCCCAGTCGTTTCAAAACCTTCACGTCGAAAGAGCCTTTAACAGTTTATCCAGGTGGTACAAATTAATGGAGCACCACACCTTAGTTGTCGAAAAGCGCGATGAGCATCACCTTTGATTTGGATTTGACATGGCGTGCTTTCTTTGGTCAAGAAGAGGACGTTGTGTGCCATTCTGATGACTGTCGTTTTTACTCCGGGTCGTGCGCGAACACCCAGGTCTCATCACAAGTAATGATTGTCTCAAGAAATGTCGGGCCCTCTGTGCTTTTTTCAAAACATTCGGCCGCAGTCGTCACACGTGTTTCCAGTTGATCTGGAGTCAGCATTCGCGACATAAAGTTTGCACTGACACGTTTCATCTTAAAATCATCTGACAGGATTGCGTGAATGGATCCATGAGAGATCTGAAATTCTTGTGCCAACTCATCGACGGTCAATCGTCGGCCTGATCTGATTAACTGTTTCACTTGCTCGACCATTTCTTCGTTTCTGGAGGTTGATGGTCTTCCACTGCGGTGCTCGTCTTCCAGCGATTCCTGTCCATCCCGAAAACGTACAAAAACACTTGTAAACTGGGACATGTCTCTCGGAAACGAACATTCCACTCCTCTACCAGCCTCCCTACTCACCGTATTTAGCACCGGCGGATTTCTGGCTCTTCCCCAAGATCAAAAAGGGGCTCAAAGGTAACCGTTTCGCCACCATTGAAACATCAAAACCAACGGGACGGCGGAGCTTTGGAAAATTCGAAAGCAGGACTTTGAACGTTGTTTCCAGCAATGGCAGGAGCGGTGGAACAAGTGTGTGTGTGCTTAAGGAGCCTATTTTGAAAGCGCTTAAGTAATTGTGTACCTACATTGTGGTGATAAACAGTTACAACGAAATTACGGGAACTTTTTGACTGTCCCTTGTACAATAACTTAATATTTAATGACATCAATATTCTATTACCTGTTTTAATTATAGGACGTAATAATTTTATTGCTGATTTTACTCTGTTCAGCTATGAAATGATTACACTGATAATGTTCGCCATATGAAATGTAGATTTATTATAGTTGTACATACTCACTCTTGACCGAGTGTTGACTTTGTAACTTGTTCACCGCACTTTAAATTATTATTATTTGTTATCCATGCCTTACGTATTACTATAAGTAAAATTTTTGTTATAAGAATCACAATTTGAATATAATCTTTATTTATACAGTTTTGGCTCTAGGTCAAAACCGCGCAAAAAATAACAGCAATGAACAAAAACAGCGCGTGCAAATACAGCGAGGTCAAAACTGCGCATCGACGAAATCCGCGCATGGACAAAAATAGCGCGGATGAAAACAACTCATGTACAAAAATAGCGCGGATGAAAACCGCGCATGGACACAAACAGCGCAGATAACAGAGCGCATGGGCTAAAACAGCGTATGGGCAAAAACTGCGCACAGACAAAACAACGCATGCGGCGCGGAAAAAACAACGAATGAATAAAATGAGCGCGTTCTTGATTAGTAACTTGATCTTAGTTACTTCTTAGATTATTTTCAATAAAGAAATGAAGTTCGACACAGGTCAATATATCTGATTGTGTTTGGTAGTGCTATCTTCTGCTGAGAACTTAAATGAATAACTTCCTTTTTATCTGCGAATTTTCTTAGAATATTTTGACCAAACAAACAAAGTTCCATGCAGGTCGACATATCTGACTGGATTTTCCCTGGCCACTTCCGACAGCAATTTAGAAAAATGAACTTATTACTTCATCTTTGCTAGTTCTTGTAAATATTTCGACAAAAGAAGCTTTGTTACACTCAGATGGATGTACATGGTTGGTTTCCATGTATTTTGACTAGTGCCTGACTCCAGTTTGAAAATTAATCAACTTTCTGTTTTATCCTCGCAACCGTATTTCACTAAATATTTTAACCAAACAAACGATGGAACCCCTCGGGAACTGTTCTTTTGACAACCGTGGGTCTACGTTCATGGGCCAGCGACCGTAGCAAACCGTTACTATGGCAACGATGGGACCCATGCCATGGTAATCGTTCGCTTGACAACTGGGCGCATGAAAGAAATATGTTTGACCCATTATATGTAGTTTGCAAGTCCATTGAACGCTTATAGCTGATTAAGTATCAGTTGTTTGTAGTGTTGTTTAGTTTGGGATACGAATTTTGAGTGTACATTGTTATTCGCAATGTTTATTTAAACGAAAAACAACCATTTTTTGTAATATAAAATTCACGACTGGCAAAGGAAAATTAATGTTATTTGAAAATTTCAATGCCAACGCGGCGTTTTTAGCCCGTATAGTTCACGTTTAAGCTGTCCATAATGCACGTGAATCTGTTTTAACTCAAACAGAAATTCGGTCCTCATCTATACTCCCTCTTCCATTGTCCTACTTTTCAGCAGCTCTGTATATTACGACAATGAAAATTATACACGAATTATGGGCAGTGTGTATGTTCTTACTATATCGTAATGTTCCTTTAGGAACACCCTGTTGTTTGTGGAAATATAGGTAGAGACAAAGATACACGGGGTATGAGTTTTGCCCATCACCAGTTTTATTGTAAAATAATATAAGTTCTTTAGATTAATAAAAAGAGTCTCCCGTACCAAAGTAATTATACAAAATGAAAAGTTATAATATAACTTTTCTGGCTTCTTCTTCTTGGGTGTAGGCCTCGCAGAAGAGAGAAGGATTTGCTATAGCACCAGTCCGCAGCAACTGAGTGCAGGAAGGAAGGTAACAGTCCGTCAGAAACTGAGTACCGAGTTTTTGTGTCAGTCCGCAGCAACTGAACACAGGTTCAATTAGGTAGCCCACCTGTCCGTCAGCAACAGAGTGAGCAGGATAGGAAACCCTCCAGTCCGACAGCAACTGAGAGAGCGGTTTTAGGAAACACACCAGTCCGACAGCAACTGAGTGTACAGGTCTTAAGGAGAGTACCAGTCCAAGGCAACTGAATACTAGGAAAGAGGAGTGGAGTGATCACCCAGGGAAGTGATGCTTACATTGGTGTGTCGGTCTTTTTATAGACCTAAATTTGCCGATGCTGCTGACTCCTCCTTCATATTGGTTGTAGCTCCATCGGTGGCATCTTGATGAAACTCAATTTGTCGTCTGCACTATTTACGTTTCCTCTTGATTGTTTGTCTTGTAACACTTGTATCACACACGTAGTACACACTACTATCTTGTTTATATTTTGATTACGAGCGACACGTGCTGAGCACGTGGTGCGGCACTTGGAACGTTGCAATATAGAAGAACAGATGGCAGTAGCTTTACAAATGATTACTGATTTGGAGCAAAGAAATGAACTATGCTATCTCAGTACTGGGACGAATAGATTGCATTTGTACATAATACCGTATTAGACTAATGAACCGAACTTGTCTGAACTGTTGATTAGAGTGGATTGAGAGAAGAAAGAGAAAGATTTACGCATGTATTAAATACAAATTGAGGTAAACAGCTTAAAGATTCAGGTTCGGGTTGAATAAAGATGGGGTATTGCTCTAAGTGATAAAGGGCATCAGTTAGTTATACTTCGAGATTACACGTATCGGAAAGACAGAACTTCGGACATAAAAACTCTGCGGAAGTGCGTTCAATATGATACAATTCAGTGTAGAGGAAGACTTCATGTGCAAAATGATAGACCAACGGTGAAGGGAGTGCACAGCCATGCATCTGATAAGTCATCGACACAAGCTAGAAAATGTGTTAACGCAATCAAGGAAAGAGCAAGGAATGCAACATAGCCTAAATTGATATTATAGCTGCATCAGTAACAATATCAGCTACTACAGCAGGAGCAATGCCACGTGCAAGCCAATTATGTCGAATATTACACAATGAACAAAGAGCATCAGAGAATCCAGGTTCCACCGCCAGATCCTCGCGACCTTGAAGCGCTGCAAATACCAAATAATTAAAAAGTAATTGATGGGGGATTATTTTTTTATGTATAATCGTGGTCCGGGAAGGGACAGGTTACTTATTTTTACAACAGAAAGAAACCTCCAAATGATGACTGATGTAAGGAGTGGCACGCGGATGGAACTTTCAACACAGCGCTTCCGCTGTTCAGACATACTCTACCCTATGACACCACTATTCCAACTGTAGTTGTACTTTTACCAAACAAAAGAGAACTTTCTTGCATTCGTATGGTTCAAGCTTTGAAATAATTGCACCAAGGATTAGAACCAGAAACCATAATGCTGTACTTTGAAAGAAGCGCAATAATACATTTCAACAGGAATTCCCAAATGCTACAATTAGTGGATGCTTTTTTCACTTCCAACAATGTATCGGGCGAAAAATTCAACAAACGGGTGGGTTGGTGAATATATACGCAAATGAAGACAATTTTGGATTAACAAATTCGACAGTTAGGATCCCTTGCATTCATTCCTCCATGGAGAACTTTACCCAGCTTTTGAAAAAGTAAAACAAATGGGCTATTTTAGAAACACCGATGAAGACGTGGAAGAAGTGTTAAGTTATTTCGACGATACGTGGGGTTGACGCCCTCAGCTCGCAGAAAATCGTCGAAGAGCACCAAGATTTGACCAGCTTATAAGAAATGAACGACAAAATGTAATCGACGGTCTGTATAGAACAAACAATTCCATTGAAGGCTGACATAGAAGTTTCAATCATATTGTTGGTGCAGCACGTCCCAAAATTTGGAAGTTCATCGATCATCTGAAGAAGGAGCAGAAAGTCAATGAGTTTCGAATTGAACAGTAGATTCGTGGTGATGAAATCCAACGGAGAAAGACGTACAAGGACCCAACAGCTAGGATTAAAAGTTTAGTGAAAACTACCGGAACACTAATATGCCTACGTTTCTGAGAGGCATTGCTGATAATTACAATTTCTAATTGTATTTGTGATTATGTAAATTGGACGCGTACGAATTAGTTATAATACAAAATGAACGTTGCGAAAGTGAATGTGTGTCAGACTAGCATCTTCGTATGTTAGTTAATTCTTAAAAATGCATTACAGTTTTCTTTTCATCGGTCAGTTTAATATAGTTTCAAGTATAAAATGTGTAACTAGAAATAAAATTTCTGTTCAGAAACTCTGAAACTTAAATGAGGCATTAGAAGGAAAAATGGTGTAAGTCAAAGTAAGTGTTAGTTAAGTCCAAAAAATGTACAAATTGAGTGGTGGAGCGGGTCGCATACCACTCGTGAATGTACTATGAGTGAACTACGACGTGCTTTAATATCCAGTGTATATATATGTTGCTAAGGAAAATACATTATTGAAATTTCCTTACACCACTTTTCCCTTCACTATCTCAAATCTGAAACAATAATCCATATTTTCAATTCACATAATGTAAACGAATTCGAATGTGAAAATACATCAAGAAGAAATTTTGTTCCTGTACATACGTATTGTTTGTATTTTTTGTGTTTAGTCATACTTTTCGCATTCTGAGGAATATATCTTAGTCTAGAAGTGCTTACCCCATTCAATACATATTTTTATTAGTGGACCTACAGACCAGATGCCTCATGTTAAAAGACCAAAAATTGCGCCCTGCAGCGTGGATGCCCGCCATTTATAAATTTTACGTCCGATTGTCGCCAAAATGTATACAGCAAATTTCTGGCGTTTCATGCTACTACCCTTAATATGTCAAGATAACAGACCAAAAATTGAACCCTGTGTCGTGGCACAGACGGACAAACAGACAATTAGATAGGCAAACGAACAAATGTAGATCGAGTGGTCCCAGGAGCCTCACTGACGTTCGGTAATTAAACTATCTAGTCCCCTAACGTTAGAAATTCCAAACATTTGAGAACGAGACAGTTCACGTTATTTAACGACATTGTAGCGACTGTAATAGGTAGATTTCGAATTTTTTGGAAACTACTTACTACAGTATGTTTTAGTACGAGCCTCACTATAGGCATCATAATAAAACTCCACCATAATCCTAGTATCATTAATAAACAACAACATCGGTGATATCATGTTAAAAAGTAGCATGTGTTTGAAACGTGAACTTGTACTCCAAAATGGCAAGGTCAGTTTTTTATGACATCTTCTCAAGAGACGTAATAACCCTGCTCACCGTGCTCAGCCAGTGTGAAATTTGATGGTTTGTGACATTCGTTTCAATAATGTTCCAACAACACTATCGTCCTCGAGGTAACCTATCTAACAAACACAGCATATAAAAAGGTTTTAATTTTATAAGTACTTTGACCCCCAGATAGTCACCCAGGATAATGGACGTATTTGTGTCTCAAAGGTTAGTTTCAACTTCTTTGTCACTAAACATCTCTTTCTCCGAAGACAAATTTAATTCTTCATCGTTACTATCGTGCACTGAATAGACACCATCGTCAGCTGATTATGAATCAAGATGGTTTCTCATTTTCCTGAAATTTTAAATTCGTGAAAGTTTGTCAGTGTATTATTGTCCTGGATTTTTTTAAATTCCTAAAACAATCTTACAAATGTGAATATTCCTTGCGTTCAATAAATTTAAATTATAACCACAAACACTTTTATGGTCTTTGCTTATGCGCTGTTTTTATCCACGCGCGCTTTTTGTTTATGCGCTGTTTTTGTTCACGCTGTATTTACATGCGCTCTTTTTGTCCACGCCCGGCGTTTGTCCATATGCTCCTTGGTCTTTGCGCTCTTTTGACCGGATACCGAATTTTTAGGACTAAACATAAAAAATAATATATTTACAGCATTGAAACACTGAAATCAAATACTTCTATATTAATTACATTGCGCCACGGTCATTACCGGTGACCAAAATACTTATGTATTCTGCGCCTGTATCCACGGAACACGTAGGCAAAACTAGGTGGAGATCTATGCACGCATTTAAGTATTTATAGAGTTGTTACATGCATATAAACATTCATTTTTATACAGTATATATAAAATATTTACAAAAATGAACGAATGTTTACTTCACAATTGATTTGGTTTATAAGCACAGAAGTCTTGCGATGTATCAAGAGGACATTGCTAAATAGTAAAATGAATAATGTACGTACTCATACAGTTCATTCGTTCAAATATTCCAATGGTAAAGTAAACAATTAATTTTTAACAAAATAGTTTCAATCCTCCAAATGTCAAATCGTATCACTGAAGTTATTCTCATCCATAGTAGTTCCATGTTTACACTATTTTTACCTCCAAGCTAACGGCTATTTAGTATATTGATAATAGAATGTATCTACGATAAAATACACCATTACTAATTTAACAAAATTGTACTGAGGAAACGATTTTAGTGTTCGCGTCTCTATTTTGTACTTATAAAAATTGTAAAACATAATGAAAATATTTTTTTAGTAAGTGGTTTTCACACATATTCCAATAGCAAACATTTTGTGACAGCAGAGTGGTGTTATATCTATACGACTCCTGTCATCCGTCATTGAGGAGGTGGCTGGAGAAACGTATTTTAGGAAAATAAATTTAAAGATTCACATTATTCCATGAGAAAACACTTATATGACACCATGTTCCATTATGCCATTGATAATATTTCCTTATGATTTGAATCTTTGTTTTGTTGCATAAATTTCTTTCTATGTGGAATATTTAATATCGATCATGAATAGGTAAACGTGAGATATCCAGAACTATCATTAACAACGTTTTCATGTGTATTTTTATTTTTGGAAGTGGTTTTCTTCACGGTGCTACGACTTTCGGAATACTGTAAACGAAACAGAGTTTGAGTTTAAAAAAGTTTCAAAAAATATTATATATGTTTTCCGTTCTACTTTCTGATCACAAATGTGGTCTAACAGAGACCAGTGGTAGTAAACCTTGTTTACTAATAATAGTTGTTCTACAGACCTAATGAATTATATAAATACCCTAAAACTGGCTGGTAGATAAACAAAATTTAAAAGACGTAAATGAATTTTGACGGACAATAAGGGCAACTATAGAAGATTTTTCGAAATCCTAATTTATTATAAAATGATCCAAACATCATAAAGTATTTTTGCTACCCATATATTCAATTTGCTTATAAAAGTTTTTTTTTTAATTTTTAGAACAGTTTGTAATGTCATTACAGGTTCGAGTTATATAGCTAATAGAGTAATTTTATAGTTTTCAGGTTCTCAGAAAACTTCGCTAGGTTTGTTATTTTAAATATTAATTTAATTTACTACAAAAATGTTTATGACTTTTGTATCTGTAGTCTTTCTCTACAACTTATCTCGTTGCTTGAAATTTGAGTTTAATCACTCTTTCGAGGCACATGATGATGGGCGCCCAGTACACAAAAATGAGCATTTTCGACGCCATCTTATCTTTAATGATTTCAATCTAAGTTGCAAATACGCTCGAGACATTTGTCTTCTGCTAATGCAACAGAACAGGTTTTGGCAATCCTGGCTGGAGTCGCACAAAAACTGTAACGGCACAGCCCCAACCTAATGATCCCAAAAGTGGATCACACAGACAAATAGGGTCGCCAGGAGCCTAGAGTACCCACGCAACGCATCTAACCTAACCTCTAGCTCCAAACATTTTCTACACCCCAGACGAGCGGCGCAGAAATGCCTTCCAGATTTAAGAATATCTGGGAAAGAGGATTCCAGATCCTTGTGATCACTGTAAAAAAAAATAATTTAGATCGAGGGAGGAAATACCGGTAAGGCGACACCTCCAATCTTTTAATTAGATCGTCAGTTCATACTCTGAAGTACCAGCTGGTTCAGATTAGCGACAGATTAAGAAAGAAAACGCAAATCTTTACTTGGGAAATAATCTTACGCATAACGACTCATATGTGACTCATACTATGTCTTTACTCACTTCGAAGTCTACAGGGTGGCAAAAGACCATGTCTTACCTTTACCTTAGTAGGGCCCACACCTGTAGTCTGGAATCGCAATTCCTGAAATAAAGACGAACGAACACAACGAATGACGGTCGCAACTCAGTCCAAACGTAGTGTCATAACGCAAAAACGCAAATAATATATATTAACACAAATCACATGTTGGAGTCACTTCATATTTCAACGCAGAAATAACCAGAAATTCAATATATAGTTCCTTTCCCAAGTCATCACTTCTCAGCTGGCGAAAGAATCCTACCACTGGTCTACGGATTTATGAACCGATCTAATCTAATTAAAAACCACATCACTTAAAACGATAGGTTCACCGAAACACTGAAATAATGAGTATCAATTGCTGTCAACTTCACGTAACAATTCATAGCTAATTTCCAATAGATATTAAGTTAAACATTAAATAATTCACTGCACATTATAAACATTATTAAACACTGTACGAGGATTATGAACTAATGCCTTAGATCGTACCTGGTTAACTGAGAGGTTTCTACACTACGTTCACTGAACATAAACTCAAGATTGTTTTCGAAGAAATATAAAAATTTCATAATTTCAATTTATTGCTTAGAATGTACATATTTCACGCTTTCGGCTATGATAATTTTATCAGAATCTGAACAGAATTACTGTTGCATTGTAAAACAAACAAATTTGAATCGCTGGTATACATGAATTAAGCAGATCCGAAAGTTATGTAGTCACACGTAAATGTCCATAATTTCTGTAATTATTAACAAATTTCGTTGATGTTTTCACAAATTATTTCCGAAATATTGTTGTACAATTTGGAAAAGTTTTAGTACAGTATTACTTACACGAAAGAAGTTCTAGTCCAAAATGCATGATAATTAAAGAATCACTTTAACCTTAATATTTTTGTGACGTCATTACAGACGATCACTACGTTATACAAAAGACGTTCTGAATAAATTTTGAAAATACAAAATATTGTTATAAAATATGATTTTTCATTGGAGAATAGTGGCTGGAGTTGAAACCAAAACTTATCGAACCATGTTGAATAAATTATAATTTACTTTTAGCGTCAAAACGGTACGCAAAAATAATCGAGCAGACATGTTGCTAATTTGATCAAGTATGGAAAATATGCGGTAGCTGTCAAACATGGCTAACCGGGAATTTCGAAATGAATATGGAAAAACGGGAGACGAGAAATTGGCATTTGATTATTGAATTCCAACGAACCGATATTTATAATGCAAGAATTCGGTCAATAGTGGCCCCATACTAAAATCTAGAACATATTATACATATTAATAAATAATCTCAAAACAAAATATTAAATTTTGATGAGGTGAAAATTCCGAAATTATGATGTCGAAAAAGTCCTGATAGCACTTGTATCGGTTTTTATTCTTCTTAATATGATTTAGAGTAATTTTCCGGAACGGACGAAATCAATCGAAATATCATCAAAATTACGCTAAATTTAGTGTTTACATCTACCTTTCGTAGACAGGGCTTAGGAAGTACAGGTGATGGAAAGCCCATGCATCTGGTCGCTTCGGTTTAAAAATTGGAACTAAACTAACATGGCGTGGGAGAGCAGTTCTCCCAGCAAACGGAGAAGAAGGCTGATTCACACCAATCAGCAAAAAACAAGTCACGAAGCATTGACTAGGGCCAATCAAAAACAAGCGTTAGATCCAAGTCATTGCTGCGTGACTAACGAAAACCTGGATGGATAACGATTAAAAATCCAAAGAAAATCCAAGCGGAAAACGCTCAAAGAGTCTAAAACCAACCAAAGAGAATGAGCTAAAGAGAACACACTGAAAGAAAACAAAACGGAGACTAAGAAAAATAAAAGGGGAGAAAAATAAAAATAAAAATTGGAACAGCAACTAGGCTGTTACATTCCTCCCAGGGCCAGGAAAAGAAATGAAATGATTGGAGAAGACCTTTCTCCACTCATTGAATTTCTTCTCAACAAAACTGGATATACCAACAAACACATCCCACATACGAGCCAGACTTAGCACCGCAAAAAATCAAAGAAAAATCATAAAAGGCGATTAAACCATTTAGTAATTAAAAAGAAAAGTATTTAATATATTAAAGAAAATTAATAATTAGTCATTGAGATAATAAGAAAATAAGTATTAGTAATAATATTTTATTTAGATATGAATAGATTATTTAAAATTCACATATAATGATTAAGATTACATTTTAATATTTAATATTTAATTACACATCTTTCCACACAAAATAAAACCTATCACAATCAACCATGACTTAACGTGAAGTCATCGTCACGCTCAATTGCGATAAGGCAAATACTAAATACATGCGACCGCCATGCATTTAGCAAGACTTCGATTTAATTGCTTCGAGGCAGTAATTCTAGCCTGCGCTGCTCGGAGCAATTAAATCGCTTCAGGTTTCTGAGGTTATGTTTCCCCACATCAACCCCAGTCATGAGATACGAGATTAGCCTGTTCCCCCAACCTATGATCATCGGATCGATTCACACGACAAGGGCACGGCCTTCCCATACAATCAGGCTGAAGGACGCCCGTGGCGTTCAAATCAACTCCGCGAGAACAGCACGGCCGGTTTGAAACAGCACTAACTCTCATATGATCATCTACCTGCGAACAACCACACTTCACTTCTCTGATGGCCGCATTACCTCCAGGAACATTTAGAGTACG
>JAGDQP010002740.1:78970-100967 GCA_022664845.1 Lepisma saccharinum | reverse complement strand
CGTATCTTCTTCTTCGAATATGGCTGTCGCTTTGTAAGATAATACAATTTAGCGATTTTGTTATTTTTGTAAGAGCAGTTATCGGTGTTTTATGCCGTTGCTCTAAATTTGAAAATTCTAATTTTAATATGGTCGCATATTTAATAGAAATTACTACAAAATATACTAATAATTTTCCGGGATGATGTAGAAAACCGGGAAATTGAACGCCTGAAAACTAACGCTTTATCCACATGTTCGTGTTACTTCGAGAAATTCCATTATTTTTTATGACATTTTTGTTAATGTCAAAATAACAATAATAGCTCCCGTGACATTATTTATTAAATAATGAAATAATTAAAATGCTCCTTCTTTTTACAAATATACATTAAAAATAATAATATATTTATTGAGACCTATCGGACGGCATTTACTTTTATTTAGGAACTTTCTCACTCTGAGCTAAAGATGCCCAAAGGTCATAAGTCAAAATAAAATTTATCTCCTGTATAAGGGCGCTAATGAGAGAAAAAATCCTTTCCTAATGCAAACTGAAATTTGTACATTTCTGAGCGTAAAGTTTTTTTTAATTAACTAACTTGAAACCAGAAATGCATAAGATATGCTAAGTATTGAATTTTCGTGATGGAAAGGCAGTAAAACCAATTTCTTCAATAAAACCAGTGCTTTTTTCCTCGCAAAAAACACACACATTTTTGCGTGTCTTATATATATTTTTTTTAATTTTCTGCTTTTTCCCGGCCTCTACAAACTAATTAAATGGCTTACGGAACTCGCAAGTTCATCGCCGCGATAACAAAACGTTCGCCGTTGGATTCCATTCTGGACAAGGTAATAATATTATATTTCGAATATATGAGGGCTTCCACAAGGATTTCCAGTTTGGAAGGGTATAAGATCAAAGTTGGAACGGCGTAAGTGGACTTTTGTACGGTTGTTATCGGTTTTACACTACTAAAATATTAAACTTGGCGGGGTGTCTCGAAATTGCTGAAGTGGCAGGGGTGTTCTGGCGGAATCACTGAGTATAATTATATCTCATTTAAAAAATGGGTGTGTGCATGAATTGTGTCCGGTACACAAAATAGTACTTATTCGTAATCGATAACAAGGTTGCAACGATACCACCTTGTCATAAAATACTGCTTCGAGCAACCCAAAATATTTTGGGGTCATGGATATACGTCAGGTTATAACATTACAAAGGTTGTTCAACTATTACGTAGACCAAATGTTAGTCATTTTAGACCCACTATCCCTTAGACGACTTTTCCTATCACTAATACATAGATGTCCAGCATGAATAAGCAAAGCTTGAACATCCTATCGCAGCGCATGTCGTGGCACTAATCTACCCTACCGCAAATGGTTATATATCTGGTGTAGTAAAAAGTAATCCATTATTTTGCCAATAGATGGATTCAGTGATCTGTATCTCGCGTTGTATAAGTCCGATCGGGTTCAACGAGATGGCGTTCAAACGATGAGATTGCGTACTACAAACACTGTTCAGATAGTTGTGATGAGTTGACTCAGTGTTGTGTCAGCGCGCGTCAAAATGGACACTAGCAAAGAGAAAATACGCTATATTTTACAGTTTTTCTTCGATAAAAGGCGAAAACGCAAGCCAGGCGGCTGCAAATGTGAATAGTGTTTATGGTCCTGATACTGTAACAGCCAAGGTGTTCAGCCATTCAAATATGGATTGTTTTTCGTAAATTCTATTTTTTTATTTTGTTCATCAACTTTATAACTCGTTCGTTTGTTATTTTCTTTTCGAGTTCTGATTGCCTTCAACTTTGATTTCGCTGATCGATTATTTAATACGTTCGATCAATCGATAATTGAAATCAGACTGAAATCTCGCTATCTGCTTGGCTGAAGAGTTATAGCCTCTGCACAAGGTATAATGATTGAATATTTTTAACCTAACGAGCGCCAGCACCAAGACGTGATGTGTCAGGAATACAATTTTTGCTAACGTCGCGACCTCTTCGAACGCTAGCGAGTCGCACGCGTTATCAAGCTAACGTCTTTTCGGGAATCGGCCCCCTGGTGCGGGAGATTCCCAGTTTTAACCTGGATCGTTGCATGCGGACTTTTTGGTGGAAAAACAGTATTCGTGGGTTTTCTCTATGTTCTTCAGTTTTCTTCTTTCCACTAATTCTCCCATCACCATTCATTCTGTCTGGGCCAAAGTTGCCTACATGTATTGAATTATTTCAATCTCGAATGAAATTCAAATAATCACAGTTACTTACAACGTTCTATCAAAAACAATAATTATTTAATACTATCTTCCTGGAACGCAGCTTCATTGGAAGAAAATAAACGGTTAGAATGTTTTATTCTGTTAACAATTCTTTAGAGATCGTAGAATCAGTCCGTTTACTACACTTCTTGTACATCTTTTTAAGTTTATATTCGGTTTCCAATGGGAACTTTGCTCAGGGCCCGGAGCTAGAAATTTTGAGTCCTCTGCATAATACTTGTATATATCCATCCATCTTGAATAAGAAGACAGCTTTCTAATAAGACTGATATACTTTAATAATGGAAAGAATTTAAATCGTAACAGTTTCGTAAGTACACCACCAGCTTCTTCAAACTTCACTCTAGAAATATGGAGTGACCAAAGTCTGAAGAAGAAGGTCAGAAGCTTCCGAAACTGTTACACAAAGTTAGAAAACGTGGTTCTATTTGCAGGAGTAAGAAACCATTTATTTTAGGTAAGCGTCTTTTTGCGATCTTGGGGATGATAGTTTGAAAATCAAAAGAAGTTTTATTAAAACAATTTTCTTAGTAGGCGCTGTGTTCAGTACGGTCCATTCTTGTCTGCTCTTGTGTACAAGATTAAAAAATAAATGATCTGATATATTGCTGTTATTTTTTTTAATATTGCGTTGGATTGCCCCTTGTTGAATTGGATTTAAGTATAACTTTAAGCATCTTTCAAGCAGACTGGCATATGATAAAGGAAAGAATGGAAAACGTAGCGGTCAGGATCTTACGTGCCATTCCAGTATTCGCTTACTAAATAAGGAAACTGAAAATTTTATCAGGATGGTCCCCCGTGAGGTTCGAATTTGAACTTTAATTATTATTTTCAGGCAACTAAGGCTGAGCCTGGATCATTGGACAGGAAAGGATGCTGTGTGCCAGGGTCTAAGTTAAAGGTACAATCGAGAGATTCCCTTGGCGTGACAGAAAAAAACTGGAAAATCTCAGTCAGGAAGGGAAGGAATCGACTAGAGCCTAAGTTGAGAGTAGCATCCGGCATTTGCCTGATGTGACTCAAGAAAATCCCTGGAAAATAATGTCAGGATGGGCGATCGCTGGTATGGAACCTAGGACCTCCAAAATTGAAATCCAACGCTCTACCAGTGACTGTCAAGACCCCGTGTGAAGTTGTCAACGCAAATATTGTAGAAATCTCTTAACTTTATAATTTATGCGGATAATAATCGATAGAAACCTTGACACCTTCTTGACTTTATACCCCCGCAAACTGAAAGTACTGGCGGAATTTCTGCGCTGTACCAATTGAACTACGGTGCTTCATGTTTTACAGAATTTCACGAGCCTAGCCACGGGGTAACGGTGAGCGGTATCATAACCTCCTATATATGTACCAGATAAGAGGCTGCGGCAGTATCTATCTTATGTAAGTGACAGTTGCAGTTGTATTCCGACATCAAAACAGGATATTCAGGATAATTCTTGTTGTTCTTATTATTTACTTAACACCCTATACAGTATAAATTGTTCTTTTGAGGAATAGAAAATGTCACAAAATTGACTTCAAATAGCAAGCAGTTACTCTGTAAACATTACAGCAATTTCTTGCACGCATCTCGTTGTTGATTATTTCTATAGCATCATTTCTTTTGCACTGCGCTTTTAACGCTTTGAAACCTTTACGCTGATTTATGTAATAATACAACTTATAAAAAGCACTGGAACATTTAAGTGTCGCTGTTCGCTGGAAAGTCTTTCAGAGGCTTTTAATAGTGAGCAAGGCAGTAGTTATATGACACCGTATGAAGTGATAACGATTTTTAGGAACCTGCTTTTAGGCTGTAGCCGTTCTGAATATCTCGGCTAAGATACTGGAGAATTTTGTTCGCTGCTCCCATGCTTAGCGCACTGAGGTGAACTCTACCTTATATCAAATTGACTAGCTGAGTGTCCTTAGTACTCATAGGTTGAGAATAGAACGTTACCTCCACATCCCCCATGCATCGTTCACGGCGCGTGCGCACTGCACAGGGGATGTACTTACAATTTTACTATTGGGATCAGTCCAGAATCTTCTAACCTCGCGATTAAAATCAAGAGAGTTAAAATTGAAAATATACAGAACGGCTATTCTGCCGGTAATACTTGACGAGTGCGAAAGTTGGAGTACGATCCTAGCAGATGACCATAAATTACGTGTGTTTGAAAATAAGGTTTTGAGAAAGATGTACGGGACAATATGACTGGAGAATGAAGGAGACTGCATAATGAAGAACTCTACGGATTGTACGATTCACCAGATGTAAAAAATAATGAAATCGCGATGACTAAGGTGGGCAGGCCATAGCTTGGATGGGGGGAAAGCGAAGATTATATTTTATCCTGGTAGGAAGTCCGGGTGAAAGGAGGTCACTGTGAAGACCGAGACGTCGTTGAGAGGACAATATTAGAAGAGATTTAGGTGTTTGTGATGAAAACGTTTGTTACTGCGGCGATGAACTTGCGAGTTCCTTAAGCCATAGAGTTAGTTAGGATCAGAAGAGGGGGTTAAAAGGGGCTCTTGAAACATCCTGTACGGTAAATATTGAGATGGATTACAGTCCAAATAGAAGAGAGTTTTCGGTGAACTGGGTTAAAACATTTAAAATTGAATACACAAATTTCCCATCGCAAATTTATTGCAATTCAATACTATATAAGCAGCTCGAATACAGGACCAGCAATCCAATGGCTGCCAAGTTACAAAAGGATTTTTATAAAACAAATTTAACTGTATGAATCAAAAGACAAAACAAAAGAAAATACTTTGTCTTCGGCCATTTGTACTTTGAGGAAAAAATGTATAACAATGTCATTGTTACTGAATAATCCTTCGTACCAGGTGGCGTATGAACTCATAGTGCTAATGGAATTACATTGTGTTAATTCTTGGAAACTGGTTCTGTCATTTCAGAACGGAAATAAACTACAACACAACATAAGAACGTATTGAATTATAATAAGTAAGGGTTGATTTTTATGAAAGCCTGCGTTGCGTGCGATTTTGGGTGAATAGCCAATTTGAACACTTCTTACACTTACCTCACACGTATTTCAATTGGCTATTCACGGAAATCGCAAGCTTTCATGAAAATGAGCCCTTAAAATTAGAAAACATTACACGAAAAAAAAACGCATTATGGATCCGTATTTTTCATTCACCTTTCTCTATAATTACCTGTCGCTTCTACTGCTATAGACAGAGATCAAGTATTTCCGTATCGCTTTCCTAGCAATTGAACCGAAATTGAAACTAGCAGAAGCCATGAGTACCTGGCACATGTAATTGATTAAAGAAACAACTGAACATCACATTTCATACAATGCCATATTAAAATATTTCAATCTTCCTCCTCTCTTCCTTAGCTAGATCTTAATCCGTTCTTTGCTTCCACACACCCACGTATAGACCAATCAATAAAACGCAAGTAAATCTCAATTCACCAGGCAATATTAATCGAAAATCAGCGTTAAGTTGACCCAGTTTAATTTTATTTTGCCAGTCAATCCGTCTACCATATCATGGGCTGGATCGACACCAGGCGGCTTGCAAATGATTGGGATTCTAAGAAAATATTTGAAACTCCCTTTCTGGTTTGAAAGTTCTGGATAAACCAATGACCTCTATCAAATGCGATACACGACCGACTGATGCCATTGAAAATTTAACGAATATATGAAGCCAGGGAGCGGAATGGACACTTAATCTCGTTTGTACACTTCCTGTCTAATCCAATATGCACAAGAAAATGCAATTCTAATTTCGGCTTTTCTTGCAGGCGCTCGTCACGTGCTTTGATTGCGATTTCTACAAGTACCCAATAGAAACTCATGTTATATGTAGAACGCATACTTAAACACGTGTTTCAATTGCTTGTTCAACCAAATAGCAAGCGACACATGCGGCGAGCGCCTGTATGTAAAGTAGGCCTAACTCAGTACTGTTATCGTTGTGCGGCCCGTTTTTATTATTTACTTCTTGAATCTTGCAAATAATGTAGTTATTACTTACAAGATATTCTATTTGTGCACAGTACTATATACTATTAATTGCATTAATAATTCAGGAATTAAGATAAAACAGAACAAAAACGCGAAAATAAGCGCAAAACCTCTGAAAATTTGGCCAATTTCGAATCAGACTGAAAGTGGACAAACAACTTTAAATGTTTGCGAATGAAATGTCCGCCCCAGGGCGTCATGTCCAAAGTAAAAAATTAGAACGACACAACTTCGTTAATCAAAGTAGTCACCGTCTGCAGCTACACCAGCCAATGGTTGCCATCGCGCAGCCAGTGATTAGATTCTGTGGTGAAATAAGTTTGGAGTCCACGATGCGAAGAAAACTTCAATACAGAGATTGTGACCTTAGATGCGTGATCTCAGTCGATCTCTGTGTTGTGTTGCTAAGGTACGTTTCCGACTAGCCGTCAAAGCGGTCATTTCATTCGCACCAGTCCAATACGCTCCGGCATCTATCTAAGGAGTCACTCCAGTATCGTTCCGTGGAGCTCGCTGGATAAGCCATTGCTCTGTGTATTAACTCTAAACTCTTTTGTGATTTATTTTACTACAATACATCACTCATAGACCAATAGCAACAATAAAAGCTGATTAATTGATAACATAGAACGTTTTAACATTTATAGAAGTTTAAATGTGAAGAAACTACATCGAAGAATTAAATGGTATTTTAACGTTCAATTTATCGCTTCGAAAGACATCAATCAATTACAAAACCCAAAGTTAAATAAAATCCACTAGTTTTTATCTCTCCTCTTGAGTCTGTGATGACAGGTGCAATTGTTTAAAGAAGAAGAAGAACAACAACAACAAGAATTACTTTCTAAGCTAATGGACTTTATAAGAGAAAACAGTTTGTTCTTATTTTTTGAAGTCACGCACTTTCCAGAACAGCTTTTGTTTTTCAATTTGTTTCTAATTCGTTTTTCGCTGCTACTTGTCTGTCTCCGTTAATTTATTCCCGCTGCTTTTGTTCCAAATCAGGAACCAGTGTGATTTTTGTTCGTTTTGGTCAAATTACAATTTATTTCAATGTGACAATTGACACTCACTGTTCCTTTCTATGTGATGTAGAAATGAAAAAATATATATCTTTACGAAGAAAAAGTGTTAGCAGGATTTGTACTGTACGCAGGTTGGCTTTCTAAAGGAAATGCATTTTGAGGAAATGAATGATGGAAGTTAACAGATTTTCATTTCCGATTTCTTTTATCATGCAAAGGAACAGGAATGTAACCAGTCTTACACTTTCAAAGACAGCAGCAGAATTTTACATTTATTCTAGTTTTTTCTTATGATTTTTCGCTATTTACTTCACCTTTACTTACCAATGAGCAAATTGTTATTAAAAGCTTTATTTATATAGATTTGCTATATTTTTCCTCCTCCCGAAGTTTGCTTCATTAGTTCACCGAAGCACCAAACGGGAACATTGAAAACAAAACTGATAACAATTTCAGTAACCTTTTCAGGTAGTATTCTTAAATTCTGGAACAATGCAATGTATCATCAGACAGTAGTGTCTAAACATAGAATGTCCTATTAAGGCAGGCTATTCTCGCGCAGGCGCATTACTCCTTAAAAAGTAAATATTACTTCCAAACCGGTGCTTTCAGTTACCAATTTGGTTTATGTCTATTTTTTTTATTGCAGTCAGGTACGGTGCTTTTTCATTGCACATTCGATTGCCTCGTTCCCCACCCCCCAGCTTTCAAATATAGTACTTTGTTCAGTCTAGTCATTATGTAAATTTCATTGCACTTTTTTTTATTTTTGTGAGCACCTGGGACAATATCAAGGTAGCCTTAATGAAATAAATTTAATGAAAAATAACGATTATGAGAACCTGGTTTTCCATACCCAAAGATGCGTTTTAAAAACAAAGTTGCCTACATTGCAATATGCCACTACACTCCACTTCACTATGTGAAAGTAATACGCACTCCGCACTCTTTTAAAATAATGATTTATTCTGGACACACTGAGAGAGAAAAAAGGGTTTCCCTTACTGAAACTAGCCTGTAATCCTAAAATGGAGAAAACTAGCCAAATGTAAGGGATCAGTCGCTTTCAGAGATACAAGCAGTTCAATAATCGAGGTATCTGCACGCAAAAAATCTGAAATCAGTTTCTCTTGCTTTAATACAGGCGCTCAGTGCAACTAAAAGCATCCAAACATTTATTTTAGTGATTGAGAAAGGCAGTAGAAAAACATTAAACCTTTTTGAAATCCCCTCTCTCGTAAAAATTTATCCCTGGTTCGTATCATGGAAATAACATCCCTGCCTGGGATAATTATTTCCCCGTCCATTATACATACCGACAATACACAAGCATGCCCCCCTTTGTCCGGAAGTTCAATTCAAACTCTGGTTTCCACCATCGGTTTCTGTTGACCTTGAGCAGTCTTATTGTTTATACAGTGCTATGTGACATCCAAAGAGGCAGAATCTGACCTTTAAGCAGATAGAATATAATCAGATATAATATAGGTAACTCTTTCCTTGTGCAATAAAATGAACAGTGACGTAAACATGCTCCGTTCTAAAAATACCTTATAGAAAAATAATTTAAACGTACCTTTGATATTAGTTTCACTTTCTTCCGATGTGGTGTATTCTAAACAGGCTGTTTTAGGCAAAAATTCAAAATGATTCTTTCTCACAGATAAGAAATGAATAACATAATATAATTATTCAGTACTTAGTAATAAGCGGGTTTAGCGCCCCCTTAAGTTTGTCTGTAAATATTGCTCTGTCTGTCTGTCCACCCCGTAGATATCAGTTACCTACAAGTCCGACAGAGATGAGCCATTCATAGTTGGTCTGAAAAGGTTAGGAAATCTATCGCGCGATTGCAAAGACCATGGTTTAGGCTTAGCTAGTGCTACTTACTCCATATTTTCAACCGGCACTATGGATTTACTCTAAAACTGGCAAGTCCTTTTTAATCGCTTAGCATTCCATTCTACATTTCCCCCCGCCTCTACATCTCAGTAACTACAAGTCAGACAGAGATAGCAATACACTGTTGTCCTCCTCCTTGTCCGAAAGGGTGAGGGAAACTGACTATATTTTAGCGCAGGGATACTTCTTAAAAGGAATATTTAATATTATAATAAGATCTGTACAACAATTGATTAATCTTTATTAGGTGCAGTGACAAAAGCTATTACCTGACAACACTGCTAGTTTATTCACTAAAAATGCAGGGAACTGGGTCAAAATAAAAGGGAGAAGATATCTCAACAAAAATCAGGTAAAAAGTTTTAGAAACGCGAAAACAAAATTCACCTGCGTTTCCCCTTACGAACTGAACTTCATTCTCTAATCAACCGTAACACAATTTTGTTTCCCTTTCGATGGGCTTTTGCCTCCACGTTTTCTAAAGGTCACTGTGACACACACACAAACACCATTTACAAAGCAAAGAGGAAAAAAAATATTCTAGGTCTTTTACTAGTAATACCGGAAAAAATAAGAGAAAAAGGTAATCTAATATATTGCCAGGTGCTGTTGAAATGAACATTTGTATGCAATGGTCGATGCAATCAGGAAAAGAGATTCACAAAAAGGAACTGTACCTTTAGAAGCAATAAATAAGAAACAACGAATGAAAACAGCATGAAATGGCGCCTTGTTATCAACGATAAGAAGTGTGCAAAAGGATAAAGAATTTTAAATCGTGTAACTTGGTTTAAAGGAATAATAGTTTTAAAAAGGTAGGTTAGTTGACATAATAATGTTCGGAGTGCTTGAAGGGTAGCGACAAAGTAGACACTGTTTCTTTTTCTTTTCAATTTGTCCGACTTTAACGTTTATAAAACTAAGGCCGGCTTTTCATTCCCGTGCTGGCCATCTGTTTCGCTTGCGATTTTCCTAAGTATCCAATTGACATACGCGTTAAAACATGTATATTAGCTAGGACCTAGTCATAGAAATCGCTAGTAAATAACGAAACGAACGCATACATGAAAAGCCAGCCTAATATGTTAGCTCACCCGTGACGTCTTTGAAGTTTTCTAAAGGCGTTAGAAGATAGGCCAAAATAACAAACATAAAACTGAATCCGAACATCACAACTTTCATCTTGGTGAGCACAGCCATTTCAATATTAAGTGAAGATCTTTTTTTAAGATCTTTTGCTATGCTCATCATTGTGAGCACAACCAGAATTTAGAAGAGTGAAAGTGAAGAACAAATCTCTGGATGTAAGGGCTGATTTTCATGAAAGCTTGCGTTGCTTCCGATTTGGGTGAGTAGCTAATTGAAACAAGTGTTTTATTTTATGTTTTATTGTAAGGTAAGTACAGCACGTGTTTCAATTGACTATACACCCTAATCGCAAGCAATGCAACTTTTCATGAAAATCAGCCCTACGGCCGTTTTTCATGCAGGCGCTCTCTGGTCGCGTGATTCGATCGCGATTTAATAGAGTAACCAATTAATGTACGTGTTTAAGGATTTATGATGGCTACGCATAGAAATCGCGAGTAAATCACGCGGCCAGCGCCTGCATGAAAAGCCGGCTTAAGGGAAGCATGCATCAACATCTAAGGGCTATTTTATTTGAAAGAGTGCGTTACTTGCGATTTGGTGAGTAGCCAATTGAAACACTTGTTGCACATAGAACACGCAATAAAACAAGTGTTTCAATTGCCTACTCACCCAAATCGTAAGCAAAACAAGGAACGTAAGCTTGCAAGAAAAGGAGCTCTACAATATTTACCGCAGGTGGATATTCCAGTCACCAGATGACAGAATAGTTCTGAACTCGTCTTTACCTTGTGAACTTGACAACTTTAATCTCTTATCTGTGGTTGGCAACGCTACTTTTAGAAGAGACGCGATGGCTTCTGAAAGTGGGCAATCAAAGCGAAGCTCGTTCGTGACATTTTGAGTCGTCTCTGAAAGTAGTTCGATCTTTAATGTAAAAGCATTGTCTCATCGGAACCATATTCCATCCTTCTTGTCTCGTCGGAACCTCTAATTTATTTGTATTATTGGATTATTTGTAAATCTAGTGATGTTTAGTAATCTGAGTCAATGATTGTGATCGTGAGGTTGTTAGTTAGTATGGTGGTGATCGATAGTTATTCTGTAGAGTCTGCATTGTCGAGTGTGATACCTATAATAGTAAAATATAGATAGTAAATAACATGAGTGATACTAATAAAAATAATTTTAGTGATTGATTTTTGCTGCAATAATGCATTGTCAAGATTATAAATATTGATTATATAATTTATAATCAATTATATAAATAATTGATTATATATCCTCTCCCAAAGTGTCTGGGCAGCGTGGGAGCAGTAGACCAACTCATCCCTTCGGGGAGAGGCCTCATCCACTAGTGGATTGAATTTGGCTGTGATTTGTTATATATATGAGCTCCTGCGTAGCCTAGTCGGTAGCGCGCTCGACTTCAGTGCGAGCGGTGCCGGGTTCGATTCCCGGTGGGGGCTCAAAAATTTCGGTGTAGACCCAGCATCGTGAGGACAATTGGGGAGCTGCTGTGAATAAAATACAGTGGCGATCACAGTGAGAGCTTCGACTCTCCTCTCCCAACCCGACTGGTCAGCGTGGGAGCAGTAGACCAACTCCTCCCTTCGGGGAGAGGCATCATCCACTAGTGGATTGAATATGGCTGTGATTTATTTATTATATATGTATTCGAGCTGCTGTTGGAGTACTGCGAGAGCGATTATTGTATATGCTATGTACAGTCATTGATTACTAAAGTCTATTACGGTTTATCTTTTTCTTTCTATATGGATTTTTCTTTAAGATGTGGATATGTCACTTGTATTTATATGGCATTTTCGGGGTGTAAGCACCAAGCGTACTTACTAGTTTATTTGGGTTGTCTTGGGAGGATGAATAACACGATTTGATTAGGTTTCTAAGGTAGTCCCTGATCGTGTTTAACCCCAGTTCCTCTGGAACCTTGCAACCGGAATAAATCGGTTTAATTGCAGTTTGAGTCTGACGTCTCGATACCTTTTTCAACCTGTTGATGTGGCAGTTGGGTGCAAAAGACCAAGGCGAAGGTGCGTAAGTTGTGATAGTTCGAACGAGCATTTTGTAAATTGTTAGTTTACTTTGCATGTTAAGTGCAGGGGATATAAAGTGTGTCGCGAGTTGAAACAGTCGCCCATGCGCCTTACCAGATTGAAGTCGTGTATGTTTAGCGAAAGTTAGCGCGCGATCTAATGTTATACCCAGGTATTTAACTTGTTTGACCCAATCTACTTTTCTGCAGTTTAGTACTAATTGTACGTCCGGGTTTCGGCGTCTCTTAGTGAATTGAATTGGTTCACATTTGCTCGCCTTAACTTTGATCTTCCATCTCTTAAGCCACGGTTTAACGCTATCAAGATGCTCTTGTATGCATTTAGTTACGCGATTGGGTAGAAATGAAGCTGAGTAGATTATGTTATCATCCGCGTACATTGCTTTTTGGTTTTAGGGAATCTTGGGATTTCATTTACACAGAGAAGGAATAAAATTGGCCCTAAAATTGATCCCTGTGGGACGCCTGAATTTATTTCTCTGTTGTAGGAATTGTTATTCTGGTGGTGAATGTTTGATTGTTTAAATACGAGCGAATAAAGTGAATAATGTAGGGGGAGATGTTGGCCTGGATCATCTCATACATGCTGCCGGGGTACCAGCACCTGTCAAAGGCTTTTTCTACGTCCAACAGAGCTGACCGAGTTATTTGTGCAGTCCAGCATTACTGGATGAAGCCTCTCCCCGGAGAGAGGAGATTAGTCTAGTGCTCACACGCTGACCAGACGCTTTGGAAGGGAAGATACTAAGCTTTCACTGTGATCGCGACTATCTTTTATTCATAGCATATCCCCAAAGAATTTTCAAACCTACCCTAACCCGCTGTAGCTTTACTTGTAATCAGTAAGAAAGCCAAGAGGTAAAAAATGCAATCAGAGCATTAAATATCTGTTCATGGTACCGGGCAGTGCTTCACCCAAAGGGGATTAACTGACTGTGTTAACTGGGTAAAATTTGAAAATGCTCAGTTATATGTAAAAAAAGAACACAACCTAATCTACTAGAGCTTTGATTGTAGCCACGATGCGACAATATATTTAGCTCTCGGAAGCAAAATACAGACAAATAGTGAAAATTTGAAAGAAGCATTCCAAATGGTTGTTTGGCGAGGCAAAACTATAACTGCACGCTCCAGTCCCCACACAGTACACCAACTTCCTATCCACTGACACACGTTATCAACTTGGTAAAAGCTATTTAAAAGTTATATTTACATTTTGTGTCATGATTACATCTATCGGGACTATTACTATTATGATCCAATCGCATGTTTTCTAGCTGGTGTATTTCCTGTAAGTACGAAGTGGTCCATAGGTGGCAGCAAAAGAAGCTAAAATAATAATGTGGCTTCTTGTTAAATTGATAAAAATTATGAGGAAGTGATTTTTGTAAATTAAGTAAGGCATAAACAGCTTTATGATGTACTTTCAGGAAGAAAGTATTTGCTAGAATATTTTTGAAACAACTCCTCGTAAAAAGGACTTCGCACAATTGTTCGTAATAGGACTGCAGATGTCCCGGAAAAGACAAAAAATGCGTTTGAACGCTATTTAGCGGAAGTACAGTTGTCACTTGTTTGTTATTTTTGTAAGAGCAGTTTTCGGTGTTTTATGCCGTTGCTCTAAATATCACTTGTGTCTACACACAGGTCACTGGAATTAAAATGGCGGAAGTATCCCACTCTCTCTCTTATCCTGAACGATAAGTAACAGCGAGAAGCCCCCAATCCGCCAGCTGCAGTTTGGTCTTGTAGTCAAGACGTTAGACAGCTAATACAAAGATTCCGGGTTCAAACCCTGGCGTTGGCCTTTTACATATTTTTTTTTAAAGAAAGTTAAAGTTTTTTTTTCGTTTTTTATGTAAGTACACGAAAAGAAATTTAATAAAAGTTGTGATTTACAATTTTAAAAGATGCCACTAAAAACTAGGATGTATATAAACCCACCAGGGCAGGATGCACACCGAGCGATAGCGAGGTGTGCAAGGGGGGAAGGGTGCGTCCGAAGGGAGCTGGGCGGCGTTAGCCGCGGGGGGGCGCAGCCCCCTGTTAGCGGTGGGCATACGCAAAAAAACTGTTTACTCAAAAGTTCTGTTTAGGCAAAAGTTCTGTGCCGTACCGGAATTATTTCCAAGTGTGCCGCCATTTTAATTCCAGTGACCTGCGGCTAGACGCTCGTTAAATATCCTGATAATGTTTATTAGTGAAGAATGAGGTATTTTGACTTATAGCTATGGGCTGGAGAATGAGCAGACTTCGGCTATCTCGGACTTGACGTGAACTAGGGCACCGGCTACACTCACTTCGCGAAAATTACCGAAGATTGCCGAAGGATGACCACGGAACAAATTAATGCGGCAAATGTTTACGGAAAATAACATCATTTTTAAAGTTTATATTTATTTGAAATGAAAAACACTTACCTTATTTGTATGGAAGAATCCATGTGTTGAGGTGATAACGTAGGCTGCGTTGAATTCCCAGATGAGACACAGATAAGTGCGAGGAAGCGAGTTAAAAAAGTAGTGAAGTTCGATTATTTGAAATACTCCAAATATACACATCACATTTCAACTGAAGTATTTTTTTCTCTTTCTCTCTCTTTTTTTAAATAAGTTTCCAGATCAATATAATAATACATAACATCATATTTTAAATAAAAGTTTTAAAATGCATTTTCCAAAAGAAACACTCCATAAAATATATATGCATCACCTTTCGGCTTCAGTTTTAAAACGCAAGTTTCAAGCAAAACACACACACGCACCAAAAGAGCATTACATTGCAGATATAATTCATGCGCGGGAGTTTGAAGCCCAGTACCTCGGAGCCATCACAGTCCGTGGATACAGTTTGAGTTCTTATTTTTACGGTAGGTCATCCTTAGAGGGTATACATGCCCGCTTTTCATCCAATTTGTGAGGCATCTTTTTATTTTAAAAACTCTTTACCACTGCTGGGGTTCTTAAGTTTGCGGAATTATTTTTTTGTATGTTTAACACGTTGGTACTGGGTTCAGGACCCAACTGTGCCGTGTTCACAGGTTGGTTTGGTTAAGGGTGGTTTTTATGTTAGTTAAGACTGCTCGGTCGTTGTGCTTGAGAATTATTGTGTTATTTGTAGGTCTATGAATTTTAATCACTATTGTGTTGTTTTTGTGTTTAAATATGCAGTTTGCACCTTGTTTGATCCGTTCAATTGCTATTAATGTTCTGGGTGGGTGAGTGAGTTTCTAAGGATGGAGTCTACAGTTTTTTGGTAAGGCATATTCTAAACCAGTCTTTCAGTGGGTCTGGCGGGAATCGAACCCGTAACCTCCTGTATAAAGTGTGAGCGTGCTAACCTCTTGGCTATTTCGAGGTCTCACATTGTTTCTATTCGGGTATGTAAAACGTGTTCGGGAAGTTTTTGATTTGTTCCAGTTTGGGTTTATATCCAGCCTCCTTTTCAGGAACCAGACCGGCCTGGGATTGAACCTGTGGCCATGTACGTAAGAGGAGATTGCACTAACCACTATGCCCGCCCAAGGCCTTCTTTAGGATGATTACCTCTTACTCGTTCAAATAAGGTGTGTGTGTGATCGTGTTTTTCATTATATCTGTATAACAAGTGAGTACACATACCAGAAACAAATTATCTCATGTGCATGTAAGAGTATGCATACCTGTGTGTGCATAAATGTTATATGATAACAATTGTTGTTTGTTTTCTTTACTTTCCTTGTTTCTTTTAAAAAATGTGTGAAATTGGTGGTCGGTTCTTTCTATTTTTCTTTCCAAAGATAGTTTTCTTATTAGCCAAAACCTTTGCTGTATGCGTGGTATATTTCATTTTTGGCCGTGGTCTAGTGGCCTACATATCAGAGGTAGTATATAGTGCTGGCAGTTCACTGGCAGGTTTGTGCCTGTAATGGCTATTGATTTTCGTCCTAGAAAACCTTGTGAGTTGGTTTAGCTCAATTGTCGTTTCCATTAATGTTGGTTTTGGAAAGGCTTCTGGTTTGGTACCTTTGTACAAAATCCCCTGAGCGGTGACACTTGTAATAATGTTTCTTAGTATTATCAGCAGCATAATATGAACCCCGTTTTATAACGTAAATTGTGAGCGTCTCCTTTTCAATTTCTTGCTTCCACTCCATGAAACATTGAAATGATGGAAACTGCTTTTCTTCTGATTCTACTGTAAGAGCATGTTGTAACGCAAAATGTTCGTGATTTATTTTCCCCCGTCCATTACAAAAGTGCATAGAACACATTTAAGGTGACTTTTCTTAATTGGTTGTTCTGCATGAAACTTTTGTTCGTGATATCTGAAATTTTCAAGATGATTGAATTGTTTATCACAATTTGGGCATTGATAAGCAAATGATTTCTGGGTCTTTAAAGGAGGCGCGATTTCGTTTAATTTATTCGGATGTGCTTTCGAAACATGACGCCTAAGCCCCGGTTCACACTTGCGATGCGGTAGCCGTGCGGGGACCGCTAGGTCACCGCGATCAAGCTTATGGGCCATTGAAACAAATGGAGTGGTTCACACATATTGCGGGTGCGGGACGGTGCCGCAGACCTGCCGCATTGCCCATAGCGGTGCAGCGACCGTACGGGCCCTGCAAGTGCCTTACGGGCCATTGCACAGCATTGGGTGGTTCACACATGCGATGCGGCAGCCGTGCGGTTTGTCTGTTTTGATTTTTTTTTTCTCAATCTATTATTTTCTTCTCAACTGTTCAATTATAAAAATGGAGATTCTTTATATATTTTCTCTATTTTAAGTAGAGAATTATAAACTAAATAATAATAATAATAAAGTCTGACCGAGTATTCAAATGAATAATTGGAGGTATACTTTTTTTTTACATTTAGAACCCACCTTTCCACCCCTACCTCTCCGCATTCTTTGCACAATTTCACTTCGCACGCCTGATGGGCACAACGAACTAAACGTGTTCTCCATAAAATTGGGGTAGAGTACCTGCCTCGATACACGGAGTCTAGAAGGACCTGTTTCCACAAAAGTGCCTCTAAAAAAAGAAAAAAGCAAAAAAAGGGAGGAAGTTGGGGATTTTTTTTCTGTGGCCAAGTTCCCGAATACAAATCTGTGCCCTGTTTCCGCGGTTGGGGGGGGGGGATTTTTTTCTTTCTTTTTTCTATTCAATCAAATTTATTACAAACGAGCTGAAAAACAAATACATAGTTATTTATACATTTAATGATAATAGTTTGTTTTTAATTGTTGCTTTATTTATGTTACTTTATATGTGTTTATGTCTCTATTTATATTTGTTTTCTTCCCACTTATACACATCTGTTTTCTTACATTGTTCATCATTCACATATCACACACACACATCACACTCTATTTTAAAATTCTGAATATTAAGTTTATTATTTTAAAGGTAATTGGAGGTATAAATGGAAAACTTATTTTGTATTAAAAACTGATGTTATCCTTACTTACTTACTTGCTCTATGGCTTACGGAACTCGCAAGTTCATTGCCACAGTAGCAAGCGATCGCCATCGGGCTCTATCCTGGGCAAGATCAAGCCAGTTTTCACTACAGACACTTATTTCTCCAAGATCCCTTCTAATATTGTCCTCCCAACGTCGTCTCCATCTTCCCAATGGTCTCTTTCCCTCCGGCTTTCCAATCAAGATGAAATATAGTCTGTTTTTTCCCATCCAAACTACATGGCCTGCCCATTTTAGTCGTCGCGATTCAATAATTCTTACAACATCAGGTGAGTCGTACACTCCGTGGAGTTCTTTATTATGCAGTCTCCTCCAATCATCTCATCCCGTTTTAACCCGTATATTTTTCTCGAGACCTTAATTTCAAACACCAGTAATTTATGTTCCTCTGCTAAGGTCGTACTCCAACTTTCGCAACCGAATGACATTACCTGCAGTATGACAGTTCTGTATATTTTCAATTTCAGCTTCCTTGATATTAATCTCGAAAAAAAAATGATTAATCGGCCAGTACCTACAGGTTCTTCGAAGTGGTAGAGTTCGAGTCGTAAAGAGACTTAAAAATTATCAGCCCTTAAATAATAATCTAGGAAAAAAATATGAACTTAAACAAAATAATGGTAGCAAACCAGGGTTGGCAAAAACTGCCCCCACCAAAAAAAGTTTTTTTTTGTTTAAATACTTTGCTTTATTTATTTATATTACATATGGATGGACAGAAATAAGTTTGTTTTTCCTTAATGTTCTTATGCAGCAGCGAGGCTATGAAGGACAGGACCTACAGCTAAAGCTCAAAGTGGAATCCGAACCAGTACTCAATTTGCACCTGAGAGAGATTGCCCACGACCTGGACTCGAACCCGGGTTCCCTTGATTACAAGGCAAAAATTATATTAAATTATCGAAGATAGTTTAATATGTGAAATTGTCACTACGAAGTTAACACTATTTGTGGCATGTTTGCTTTTATTTAATTATTTATTGGTTTAAACCAATTGATATTTTGAAAAAAAAAACTGGTTTAAACTTTAAACCAGCCAACCACCTCCCCATATAAACCGCCACTCCCACCTACATGAGAATACCTTCAGAACTTGAAAATTTCCACACTTGCAGGTACAATATTCTCACTATATGGTAGGAAAATTCCAATGAAAATAATAATAATAATATGGATGGAATTGACTACGAATTTTCTTGCTCGTAAATGTTGCCATTTCTTAAAATTAATAAAGCAGTTTCTATTTTTGCACTGAGAAATAATTTTCATACAAATGAAATATCAACATTATTTCATTTAAAAAAAAACATATCGGTCTGGAAATAGGACCACTGATCTTATTTTAAAACCAGCATGTTCTCAGTATGAGTAAAAAGAGAAACTTGAAATTTCATACCTAAGAAAATTATTTCTACTATTGCACAAACGCGCGCATCCGGTGATTTGTTATTGTCATAGTTCTTACCACACTCTGAACATTCATGCCGTTTAATTTCGTTCATTTTGATCGACTTTACTCACACATCAACGCACTATAAATACGAACACAAAAACATAGTTCCACTAAATACGGACAGAAAATAAAGCTCCACTAAATCCACTAAAAACTACAACAAACAACACAACGAACTAAGCAATGAACGACTGTTCTCCCGCTAGAATATAGGAAAAGAAGCCCTCAGCCCGCCAAGCAGTTAACCAGAAAAATAAACCCAGACAACAGTTTCTTCATGCCTAAGAGGTTAAAAAAGTGTCGGTGGTATTCAGTCTTGGTTCATTTCAAATGTATTATCAAAATGCTGTATAATTAAATATCATAGGGTATAGGATTCTGTTTCATTTAAATAACATTTTGAAAAAAATGCTGCTCCTCCAACGCAAGGAGAGTGTGTGCTCTGCCCCCTCCCTCTCCTTCGCTTCGACGACTACTCACTCGGCAGGCTTCGCTACTTTTCGCGAAGTAGGCGTGGCCGGTGTCTTAGTTCACGTCGCTGGTTAACGTCAAGTCTATCTCCGGAAGAGGACAACTTCGTGAAACTTCGACAATGCAATATCTACAGTATTTGTTTTTCGAAGGGAACGGAGGGATGGAAGGAGCAGAACTGTATTCGAAAGAGAAACGACAACATTTGATTTATCCAATATTTCGACTTAGCGAGGTTCGAGTTATCGACAGAAAAACATACGAAACTTTGAGATATAGATGACTCGTACTGACCGTCTCTTCTATAGTTAAGAGTCCTGCATTGACGCTTCGTAACCATATGATGATATGAATAACTGCGTGCTGATTACGGCCTAACAGGCACTTTCTGCGTTGGTGGCGTGACCAGCTGACGCGCCAGGCAGTTCTAACATAGAAAACAACAAGAAGTGATTGCTAGAAGTTCTCACATGTTTCTATCAGTAATCGATAGTAGCAACAGTTGCGGCCAGAGTTGATGCCTTCAGTTTGTAGCCAATTATGTTCTAATAGAGGATATGCGATTTTCCGAAGAACATGAAGCCAAACGTCACAGTATAGTCCCGTCCAGTTAGCTCATTTACTCCAATCAGAAACATTGTTTTCAGCTAAAAGATGGCAACAAACTCTGTAGTTGTTCGCTAACCAATCAGATACGTCACCTTGGTCGATGTTCAGTTTTTTTGTTTCATTTTTCTGCTCACGAGATAGCTACAAGCAAATCCTCTATTAGTACATCTTTGTTCCTAAGCAACCAACCGTCATTCTTTACCTACGTAACTGGACGAAGAAGAAAAAGAAGAATTCTTTATACCTCGTACAGACGAAAATTAATATAAAATCAAGAGGAAATAAAACAAGTTTAGAAGGCAAAGATGAGATAAAGAGCAATCTATTTATAAAGAATAATAAATGACTATAAATTAATGAAGAGGATCAATAATATTGTATATTAAACATTTATGAAACATAACGACGATAATGGTCGAAAACTTCATTGACATCTTAGCCAGTGGAAATTAATAGTTTCCCGCTAATGGCATTTCTCGGCGGTATGACGTGATCGTATTCCCGCCCACCGACCTACTCGTAAGATGTCAGGACAAGTCTTTTTGTATACTAAGCACAGTATATAGTAAGAGGCACTTCTTATTATTTTCTCTGGTTTTAACACGAGCGTCTCGCGCCTGAATTATGTGAGAAGTGAATCAGTATCAGACTGTTATCTGCTATCATTGCAGTGAAGTATGTGCTGCGAATGGAAGGTGTATAATGAAAATTCTAATCTGATTTTTCTAACCTAATCTAACCAATAACAGTGAACTTTATAAAATGTCAAACTGGAAAAAAATTGACTCCGTCGGGACTCGAAGCCGGGTCTTCTAATTAACAAGCGCACGTTGTATCCACCGAACCACGCTACAAACAGTGATTTGGACGTTTTACTTACAGATCACGTAGTACGTCACACGCACGCGGATGATGCGGTCTTGCTGGTTGCTGCATATTTCAGTCGCGATACTCTCTACGTTCAAAGTCTTGGAGTAGTATCCTACGAAAATGACAATGCGTGGTTTAAAAAAAAATGGTCACTCGATTGTTGTCAGCGAGGAGGTTAGCTCAGATTGTTCAACTCCCTAAACTTCGACTTACAAAGGTTTACCCGAATAAAACCTCGAGTTTTAGAGGTATTTATACTGTAACTTCGACTCATGACTATGATAATAATTTTGTAGAAATACACATACGGTGTACGTACAGTAAATTCAATTTGAGCAGAACTTTTGTTAGCTTGGGAGGTCAGTTAGTGCAAATCTTAAGTAATATAAGATTTGACTTACGTTTTCAAAAGCAGGTACAAGTTTGACTTCTGAGCAAGTACTGCTGATTACTAACAGATACAGATGCTTCGAAGTTGTGCTAAAGTCTCAACATATATCTCCTTCCCTCAATGCAATAAATTAGGCTTTTAATTTCCTTCTTATTACTTCACTGGAATATATATAATCAGATCCTTTTACGGTTTATTTTTTGTGTGGAAATTAAATTATTTCATCTCCTCATTTAATAGAAATATAAATTAAAAATTGATAGAAACATAGTCATCGCCTAATGACTGATAAAATAAAGGATTCGCAACGGATACACTCTGAAAATTCTGGGCCTACAACAGCACTGCATATAGAGATTCT
>JAGDQP010002740.1:61631-77796 GCA_022664845.1 Lepisma saccharinum | reverse complement strand
ATATATATATTATCATCATCATATTCAGCCGTTTTCTATCCACTGCTCGATCAAGGCCTCCCCCTTTTCTTTCCACATATCTCGCTCTGCTGATATCTTCATCCATGTAGCTCCTGAAAAACGCTTGATTTCATCTACCCATCTTACATTTGGACGTCGTCTCGGTCGTTTCATTTCTCTAGGAATAGCAACGCCCTAGCCGAGCTGGTCTACCGGTTTCCGTAAGATCACCGAAGTCTAGCAGCTCTGGGTCTGGTCAGTATTTGGATGGGTGACCGTTTCAGCACTCCAGATGATGTTGCCTATGCGGCGTCCACCCAGCGTCGTGAGGCTAATTGGGGAGCTACCTGTATAAAGAGGTAGCGATCACAGTTGAGGGCTTCGGCTCTCCTCTCCCAAGACGTCTGGTCAGCGTGGGAGCAGTAGACCACCTCCTCCTTCCGGGAGAGGCCTCATCCACTAGTGAAATGAATATGGCTGTGTATTATTATATATATCTATACACTCGCTTTGTTTCGCTGGGAGTGCTGCCCCCAGACCCCCATATGGGTTCGACTCCAACTTCAGTGCTTTTGAGAGGATGTGCCTCCTTTATCTTAACCAAAATCTCCCTGCAGTACTACACCACCACGGTGTCCATCTGCACCCTCTCTGGGGGGGCTGCGCCCCCAAAGGGGAGGTTGGTCCCATTTATTGTAACCTACTCTTGGTCATACACCTTCAAAGAAAATTTCGTTTCTCTACCTTCAATGATTTGGATTTTTTTTTCGAGCAGCCATTTTGGTTCCAACTTTTTGAAAGTTTTCTTATATTGTCGTGACCACTTGTGATTGTAACCTTCAAGTAAAATTTCATTTATCCAGCTCAAACGGTGTGCAAAATGGGATTTTGGGCGGCCATTTTGAATCCAAGATTGCGACTTTTCCCAAATGTTGTAATATTTCCCTAAACTACTTGTCATAATGCATCTTCATGCCAAATTTCGTATGTTTAGCTCAAACGGTGTGGAAAATGGATTTTAGGTCCGCCACTTTGGATCCAAGATGGCGTCTTTGGATACATCATGTAATATTTTAGTAACATACAAGTGATAATGTACCGTGTTACCAAATTTGATATTTCTAGCTGCAGCCGTTTAGGCTGTGTATTCTATACAACAATGGGTTCGGCGGCCATTTTGGATCTAAGATCGCGACTTTTTCAACATTTCGTAATATTTTCTTGAACTACTATTGTCAATACACCTTTATGCCAAATTTCGTATCTCTAGCTCAAACGGTATGGAAAATAGATTTCTTACTTCCGCCATTTTGGATTCAAGATGGCGTCTTTGAACTCATTGGGCAACATTTTCGTAATCAAACAGTGATGATGTACCTTTATGCCAAATTTGATTTCAATAGCCTCAGCAGTTTAGGCTGTGTATTTTATACAACAATGGGTTCGGCGGCAATTTTGGATCCAAGATGGCGACCGATTTCGCTTATTAACGAACTTAACCGAGCTATTAAGCCCAGAAACAACATATGAAAATTGGTTCAAATATCATCAAAATTATCGCCACTAGCGTGTTAATATGTAAATATATTAAATATATATATAATATTAATTCACAGCCATATTCAATCCTTTACTGGATGAGGCCTCTCCGAGAGGGAGGAGGTGGTCTACTGCTCCCACGCTGACCAGACGTGTTGGGAGAGGAGAAGCGAAGCTCTCAACTGTGATCGCTACCTCTTTATACAGGTAGCTCCCCAATTGGCCTCACGACGCTGGGTGGACGCCGCACAGGGAACACCATCTGGAGTACTGCAACGGTCACCCGCCCAAGTACTGACCAGACCCAGAGCTGCTTGACTTCGGTGATCTTGCGGGAACCGGTAGACCAGCTCGGCTAGGGAGTTGCCCATGTATATACTTTCATATCGTACCGATCTCAATAGGTATATTTTTCTTCGAAATCTAACTAAAAAAATAAAGTGATTCTATATGAGAGCGTCGCCCCATGCTTTCTTTTAGTCATGCATACAAATATTTTTTCCTGAAAACAAAATTATTTTTTACTTTGTAGTACCAACTGTTTTACTTTGTTTTGTTTTATAAGAAAATTGCAAGTTTTTAAAAGTTTTTGTGAGCTGACGGTTTGTCACCTAAATCCTAAAAGGTTCTGCAACCAGTGAAACGCAACATCGTTGCAAACTAGTATTTATTTTAGGATAAAGAAGTCCATATTTTTTTTAAATATTAAAATATGCTTTTAAAATATCTAAATATATCTAAATATATGAAAGTAAAATGGAATATTGTATTGTCACCCGACTTACGTCGCTGGGCAAAATTTCTTCATTATCTAACTTCGGGAAATGAGTTAAATTATTGTTGCAAAATTTGAAGACACGATGCACCATTGTGAACTAAAGAAAATAATATAAAAAGCTCGAATGTTTGAGGTTTTTATTTCACAACATTCGACTTATCGATGTAAATTATCAAGGAGTGAAATATTGAAGGTGAAGGGGTTTGAATAAAAGTAACAAAGTTCCACTGTAATAAAATGTGTCACTTTGCGAAATTCGAATTTTTATTTATGGCTTTTAGGCATCTAAGGCTCAGGCCGGGATAAAGGAGGGGAAAAGATTCGGGAAGGTGTAGGCCAGGGCCTATATTGAAGGTGACATCCTGGCATTTGCCTGGTGTGACAGAAAAAAAACGAATAAACTCAGTCAGGACGGTCGAGCGCTGGAATCAAACCCACAACCTCCCGAATACTACGCCAACGTTCTACCACTGAGCCACAGTAGCTCGGTGTGTCACAGCGGCATCTGTTGTGCAGTATATACTGCCACACTTTGCGCTAATCCGCAGCTATGATCTTAGTTGCACTTGAAGACGGTTACGTGACGTTATAGAGTTTTTAACGCTCCTGTCGCCGTCAAATTAAACAATAGTCTCTTGGAAGTGTTATGCATTTATATGGAGCTCATACATTGTCAACCAGTATCAGGTCATTATCTTTCTTGTGATAATTATACACTTTTTTTTAAGTCTTTCCATATTTGTGGAAGTATTTTCAAGTGAGTGAAAGAAACATGGGACAAGAGTTCATTTTTATTTGTCTCGTAAACAAAAGATAGTCACGCATGCTGCTGAATAATGAAAGGATTTGATTCCGAAGTTCTTTCCTGTCCAATTAGCTGTAGGACCACACGCGTTATTTTTGTAGAAGTCGTTCTGTCACCCATTGTCTCTAGTTTGTGAAGTTTCTCCACCCCATCGTTAGCACCTTTTAGCAATGTTGCCATCTCACCTTTCACGATGAAAAAAATAATTTAAAAAAACCTTTCAAACACATACTTTTCTTTTCAATAACAAAAAATAAAGAATTCTTACTGAAAGGTAAAAAAAACAACAAAAAACACTTTTTATTTTTCTTAAACAATTTGTTCTAAAAAGTAAAAAAATAATTTTGTTTATGCATGACTAAAAAGAAAAGCATGAGGTGCGCTGTCATATACCGTCACTTTATACATTCTTGAATTGGCGCGCCACATGCTTTTATTGTTAGTCATGCATAAACAAAAATTATCTTTTGATTTCTTTTTTAGTACGAATTGATTACGAAAAGTTTGATTTTAAAATGTTTTTATTATTATTTTCGAGTTATTTCGGTGTTCGGATAGAATTTCGGAGGCTGGTGATTTGAGACCGAAATCCTAAAGTGTTCTGCAACTAGTAAAACGCAGCATCATTGCAGGCTGTAGTATTTAATTTGGATTAAGGAAGTCCATGTTTTTATTTTTTCAAAAAAAGAAAAAAATATGCTTTTAAAATATGGAAATATATGAAAGTAACAATGGAATTGCCACCAGACCTACATCGCTCTGCAAAATTTCATTATTCTGTGAGGTCGGGAAATTAGTTAAATCAACATGGCAAGATTTAAGAACACCATGAACCATTGTGAATTAAAGAAAAATGTGTAAAAACAGATGTTTTGAAGCTTTATTTTGTCAACTTTCAAAGGAGCATCCGATTTTGACAAGATTTTTGGTTTATTTTATAGTGGGGGGGGGAGTGGACCTACAATTTGGGAAAGGGCAAAAGTGAAGTTTTGGAGGTTCTAAGATGTAGATTTTTAACCGTAAAAAAATAAAATTCAGCGTGTGCTCGGGAATTTCTAGATTATTACAGGGAAGAAAGTTAAACAGTTGAATAGGACTTGTCATGTTCAGAATCTTTCCGTGGTGTTCTAATGGTTGTGGTCGCAGCGTTCGGATCGGTTCTGGGGAGACATGGAGGTTCGAAATCACTTGTCGCCCGTCTTGACTGAGAATTTAACTGATTTTCATCACTCATCACTCGCTAAAGATTCTACCAATGTTTCCATCCCTACCGTCGAAGAGTAGTCGACAACTAATGTCATTTTCAAACTTGATATTTTTAAAGCCATAGTTGCCTATTTTTACCATAAAAAATAAATTGTTTATGTAATTAATATATGAGCCAGGGATTCGAGGGGACAGTTAATCTCGTTTATCCATTTCCAGTTTAAACCAGTATGGACTAGATTGCTAGTTCTGAATAAATCTGTTACGTTTGTTATCGCTGTGCAGCCCGTACTCTTTATTTATATCTTAATTCTTGCAAAAACCGCAAATATTATTTTCAGCATGTAGTATTATGTCCGCATTCCAGTACGTAAAAGATTCTAGAATTAAGTCATAAACAATAAAACGGGCCTCACAGCGGTAACAAGCGTAAGAAATCTGAGTTAGAACTGAAAATTGAGTTAACATTAATTTAAACTCGCGTCTGTCTTTCAACAATAACCGATCACTCCAGTATCGTTACGCGTAGCTCGATGGTCGTTACAAGACATAACGTATTGTTACATCGCAAAATGTTCGTTTCGCATGAAAACTCAAAATATTTTATCATCTGTGGTTGTATAATCAGATTGTGTACTTTGGCTGGGATAAGGGAATTAGTTTCTTTTCCTTCTTCATCTTCTTCTAACAAAGCTAGTTTCGATACCTTTTTCCCCATTGTATTGAATTCTTTTCATTTTCACTCTTGTTATTTTAACGAGCGATTGTTTCCTCACTTTGACTCATTCTTCTTTAATTCCTTCAACTTCTCTTTCCCCCTCGTTAAACACACACTGAGAGAGATAGAGAGAGAAGGGGAAGGACCCACATACTCACATGCACAGACACTCCTGACCGATTTAACGATATTCTACGCTTCTTGGGAATAAGAGGGAGAGAGACCTGAAGAGTATGAGGGAGGGCTTCCTTTCCCACTAACGATTAAACGCCCCAATTTGTCAAACTTAATTTAGATGGATTGATTTCAATTTCCGATTTCGAGCCCAGAGCTTCGTTGAGAAGGGGCGAAATTCTGTAGTAGAAAAGCATACAGTCAATCCTCTCCTTCCGTGATTATAGCTACGGTTTTTTGTTTATGTAATTGTAGGCCGTCGCTTCGCTTTTCTTTTCGTTTGTGTGTGTGTATTGGGGGTGGTAGTCTTTAATTAACTGATTGATGTGTTGTATATCCTATTCAGTTTCTCATTAACTATTGGCAGGGAATGGACAAGTTAGATACCGAAAACCGATCAATTATTTATTTCTGTGCTCAGAAAAAACAGCTTCAAACTATTTGTTTATACAAAAGAAAACAAACAAAAGCAGGCAGTGTTGCGATTTCTAGGTGCTTATCGAAAGGAATTAATTTAATAAATTAATTTTTAATGCCCTATTCAGTCCCGTGATTTAAGACGTAAACTCGACGATTGTGACTAAAAAAACATTGGAAGTTTTTTTTTTAATGTGGATATGAAGAAGAGCAGCTGATACAAAAGATACATATGGACAGTATGCGAATTCACGGGGAGGATGCCAGGGAATATCCCCCTGGCAAATAAGTTTCACTACCTGAGAAATTTATTTTTCGTCCCTCCCAGCGATAAATCCCCCTAGAAGATGTTTCGATTAAGATTAGATAGAAAATCGGAACATTTTTATTTAGCAGAAGTTGAAACTATTTTAATGCAAGGGTATGCAAGGGCACATGTAGTATGATTGATTTGATTTGGTAACCTCCTATTGGAAAATTTGACTCTCTTTCCGTTGGTATAGTGGTTACCGTCGCTGACTGCTGATCGTGTGGTTCCGGGCTCGATTCCCGGCTCTGCCAACAATTTCTTTCCAAAGCGAGAGGGTCTAGAACGGTGCCCACTCCAACCCGGCATGGTGATGCAATTGGGGAGCTGTTGTGAATAAAAGACAGTGGCGATCACAGTTGAGAGCTTCGGCTCTCCTCTCCCATGTCTGGTCAGCGTGCAAGCAGTAGACCAATTTGTCCTTTCGAGAGAGGCCTCATCCAGTAGTGGATTGAATATGGCTGTGAGTTATATTACCTTTTGAAATCCGTGCGTTATGTTTTATCCCCCCTGGCTGAAAAGTTTAATTCGCACACTACATATGGTTGTTCTGAAAAAAGTAGGCGAGAGACGAACAATAATAGAGACAGTGAAGAGAGGGAAAAGAACTAGGTGGGACATTGTCTGGTTACGCAGGAATTGTCTAACGAGGAATGCACTTGAAGCTACGGTTGATGGATAACGGGGAAGAGGAAGAAGGAGGTCGTCTTAATAGTATTACCGAAGGTAAATCGTATGCTAAGGACAGAAATTGTCATGACGTCATACTTAGCTAGTTGTAGCTACTTTTATATAATGACAAATAGGAACGCCAAGAAGCAGCAGCTTTCCAGTTGCCAATTTAGCGTATTGTAGAGTGTCGTAAAGCTACTCCGAAGGCCCCCGGATAGAGTCCTGGTCTAGCTTCCTTTATATTTATTTTCTTTACGAAAAATATTTTTTCTCTTTTAATATATATATATATATATATATATTAAGAAATTTAATACATTTAGTGACCAAGGGCATTTTGGAGGTTAGGTAAGATCAGGTACGGTGTTTGTTTTTGCACACACGGTTAAATCGTGTTTTTCTCCACAAGTAGGCAAGTATGACGTCATCACAATTTCTGTCAATACTGAAATGATACATTCGTCGAGGAAAGTGCAAAATCAGGATGAATGGAGAAGAACCAGATAGCAATTTTAACCGGACTCAGAAATAAAATCAAGCTCAGGTTTGATAACTGGGACAACTTTTTTGCAATCTTAACAAGTCAAGCCAAAAATATTTAAACAAGGTTGAATCAAGCCATCTAGTTTACTAGAAGCAAGAATGAAATAGCCTTCATAGGACAAGAAAGAACACATAATTCATAATAAAAACGTTGCCCTGTATAAGAATCGAATGGAGGATTACTGGCACAACAATGCGATACTGTAATCATTACACCACTTACTTTTTTTTCTTTCAAAAAGTGAAACGCACCGTAACCGAATGCGCCACCCAAGTGAATTATCTCTTTCAATTGATATTACTGATTTTTCCTAACTACGGACAGCACAGTTAAAACCACGTCCATGACCGAGGCGGAATTCGAACCCGCGATCCTTGAGTCGACCGCCGCATTACCGCACTACCGCACTAGTCACTCGACCACCTCGATCGTCTAGCGGAGGCACACACCCTGGATTTCTTTCCAAGCGCTATTTATTCTTGCAAGGGAACCTTAGGAACCAAATTCCGAGGAATTTCAACGGACTTGGGAACCCAATTAAGACCATTGGCTATCATTTTCTTTCAACAAAAGTTCAGCAACAACAACACTCTACACCACGTCCCGTGACCCGTTTCAGCTCTCGTCCTTTTCCTTCGGTTTTTCCGGAAGTGATTCTCCCATAGAGTCGCTGGCTTTTCTCCTCTTGCTACACCGGTAATTGTACCATCTCCATAAACACACATTCACTTTCCAACAATCTATATAAAATTTATTACTGCCTCTGATGGTTATACTTATATCATTTACGAAGCCATTTTGAAAATACATTGCAACAAACTATAGTAATGACATTATGTGTCTGTGTGTGCTGTTTGAGGGTGTTTTTTTTATCTTTCTTTTATGTACGACAACGAACAGAAAAAATAAACTCATTTTATTTACTCGTAAATAAGACATCATATGCTGGTCCTTTCTAGCATATCAAACAGAATGTATTTCTACCGAAATGAAACACAGGTTTAACTGTTCCATCATCATCATCTTCAAGGATATATTTAGTAGTGACCAATGTCATTCAAACCCCAATCCGTTTTAACATGGAAACATATTGATTTCCTTTCAGTGTTGTTGCTTTTCCATGGTTTCTACAAATTACCTAATTTATGACGCCATCTTGCAAAGAATTTTGATTTCTTCCATAGTATTGTGCTTCCAACCTGTGTACAACATCACAACTTCAACTACTGGGTGAGTCGAAATATATTTTCTTTATATGATGAAATATAGAGTGTTTAAAAGGTGTAACTAAAAAAACTAGCAGTAGTCAAACGCCTCTCCAAACAGTGCATCTTCTTCCAAAAGACATGTTGAATGATTTATCTATCCTCCCAAGTGAAGAAAAGCATGTGTTCAAATATAACATTGATACAGGACTATGTTTGCAGACGGGACCTGGGGTCCGATTAAGTCCCATATTTGCGAAATCTGTTTAAGCAACGCAATGCAATTCCATTGACTAGAAGTTGCTACGCGTTTGCCATGAGCTTGGCGACGGAATTAAATATTGTACTTAGTATGGCTTCGCAAAGGGAAATTTGCGTCTTCTTATGGCAAACTCATAGCAAACATTATATATGTTTTAGCCAATAGGCAGCTTCGTTACAAACTTTCGATATAGACTGCCAGCCAATCACACACTTCTAACGCGCTCACGTGGTGTAAACAAGGAAAGTGGTGTCTGTTTTTTAATGACGATTCTGAAATATGTTAGTGTTTCAATGAAGATGTTCTTATGTAATACTATAATGAAGATTTACAGCATTTTAGAAACCATTGAAAATGTGACGGTGATCGATATTTAGTTAGATACTCCTCAGACTGAATCGATTGGTAAGAATATGTAAAGTGATTTACATTAGAGTAGTTTTAGCTTATCTAAAGATATATTATTTACTCGGTTTATAACTTAATATAATAAGTTAGGTTAGCGTAGGCCATTATGGGGTCTAGAGGAGTATCTAAAGTCCCTTCCTGAAGGAATACTAGCTACTAAACCAAAGGTTATTAAAACTATTTCCAATTTATCAACCACAAACATAAAAGTTCCGCTGCCCTTCAAATACATACAATTACGTTTTCTCATGTTAAAAAGTTAACCTTTGCATTTAAATACTCGCTCTACATCAGCAATATACCCTTTCTCTTCTCGATTCAGCTTTAATTTGTTCACCGTTTCGGTACCTGTACGGTAAAGATTATGATATCAGAAACACTATGTATGTAGCAATAAGAGGCTAGAATTTCAGATAACAACACATTAAATTCCGTGTATAAAAGAAATTCGGTTTGCTGTTTTAAACGGAACTGAACCTAAACTCAAATCACTACTGCATAAGCAGGATCAGTTATTGTGACCACTCATTTAAGCTGTCTTACAAGTGATCAACATCCCAATATGATTAATCGTTTTAAAACTCGAGCGTCAATCGATTCCGATTAAAAAGTTCAATCTCTCGATGAAGTCAGCTCAAACTGATTCGGAATTGTTACAAAAATCACGGACAGTATATCGGAGCTAGCTATATATATATATATATATATAAACAAGACAATACTTTGAATCACTCAAATGACTCACTGCTAGGGGTAACAAAACTTGCCTAAAGAAATATAGTTCTGAATATCTGCTGGGGGATAACTGTTTGTTTTAATAGGCGCCACGAAAGGTTTTCACTTTCCGGTTGCTGAGTTAATCACGAAATAATTCTTACAATCAGGTACTCGTGTTGTATGGCGTCGAATGTATTTCACAGTGACTTCCTCATTTCGGATTCGTAGAATGCAGAACGTGGTGCAAAATCAATGGGTAATGTGAGTGCAAGGACGCAATGTAGAAGGGCGTATGCGTCCTTGCATTCGCACCACCCCTTGCTTTTATATCACACTCTGCATTCTACGCATTTGAAATAATGAAAGTAACAACGTTTTAATAACACAGAACGCCATATTACGGAAGTATCTAATATAGTAAATTACTAATCATGAAGATACTCTGGGAATACACTCAAATTCTGTAGGTACTTGATACATGTTAATGTTTCGCATTTCGTTTTTTATTTTGTTCACAAACAATCCTATGTGGTTCTAAATGAACTGAAATACACACAAATTGTTTCAGATGCTATCTGAACATACATGAAAGGCCATATAATGACATAGTTTGAAAAAGACAATTCCCACACAATGTACAAAGGTGCCGGTACGCTATTAGTACAAATACATTCTTCATGGTACGTGTTTTCAAACTGTGTGCAGATTAAAATTTCACGTTTGTATTTAATGTCCATATTCTTACTGAAGAAAATAAATAAGAACGTTCTCCTGAATAATTCATTTAAATTCATTAAATGCATGTGCTTACTTCACAAACATTAGTCCTAATATATAAATAAAACCAGTTACGTAACATTAACATGTATAAGGTACTTACTAGAGTTCATATCCTAATTGAATAGTGTCTCCTGCTTCTACTGTGAGTGGGAAGGACATTGAAATTTTTAATCATGCCAAATAACACTCCGTTCCGTTTAAAATTTTTCCACCAGTTAATTTTAGCTTCATACTAATATATTTTTCGAAGACAGTCAATACAAGTCGGCCTGTAACTGATTTGCGACCAGAGTTTTGTGGACGCAAGTTTTCGTCTTTAAAATCCCAGTTTGCTGAACGTGACGTCACTGCCAAAGTCAAGCAAGTTGATATTTAATACAGTTTCTCGCAAACAAATTGCAAACTTTTCCTTGCGTTCGCGCAAGTCGATATTTAATGAGGCCCCTGAACTATATGCATTTAGACGTCAGGAAACAACAAATTAGATTTTATATAATGACTTTTCCTGAGCAACTTCGAACTACGTTTTCATGTCTAACAATGAAAACAACATTAGTCAGGGTCGTTCTAACTCACGACCTCTGGAATGCTACATGAACAAACCACTTCCGTCGGCACAGCCTCACCATTCCTCGATCTCCAACTATGAGAAAAAAGAACAGCTTGACGACGATCCTGGTTAGTTTCGAGCAAAATGATTTGCTTCATGGCTATTTGGTGCCTAGGCTTAAGCTCCATTTATCTTGTGTCTCAAAAAACATTACTCAACAAGATTTTTCATCCTTGTATAATGACAGGAAATGAGTTACATTCACGTTTCAAGAATTGAGAGAAAGTTTCGGCCAGGGCCTATATGGAACGTGCCATCACGGCATTTGCCTGGTGTCAATGAGGGTACACCACAGTGAAGACGGTCGGCGGCCACTGGGATCGAACCCAGGACCTCGACGCCTTCACATCTTAAGCAGCTCTGTAGTTAGATCGAGTTGTTTTTCCCATCATGCCACTATGATCCTGATGATCCAAACCGTGTTTTCGTCAAAGATCTCTGCTGCGTGATGGCCCCCCTTCAAGAAAATGATGTGTTCTAACTTTATAACGGTATGTTTTTCTTTGTGCTTATGAAAGTAACAGTGGAATATGGTATTGTCACCCGACTTACGTCGCTGTGCAAAATCTCATCATCGTTGTAAGAGATCGTGAAATGGGTCATTACTGACTACATTCTTGAACGACGTTTTATATGCTTATGCAGCCTACCACACATAGTGGAACGGAGAGATAATGACTGAGGAAGGTGTCGGCCTATAAGGAAGGTGCCATCCCGGCATTTACGTGATAGCACTGAGGAAGACCCCTGGAAACAATTCGGTCAAGATGGTCGGCCGCTGGGATCGAACACGGGACCTCTCCAAGGCTACATGAGCGGACGGATGGGGCATGGTCGGGGTGTAAGGTACTATCCCGACATTCGCCTTTGCGCGGCCGCTCTTCACCCACCATCTCCGAGCAGCATTTGAAACATCCATGGATCATCATTTCTGGAAAAGAAAAGTATAGATTTTGTCGTAAATAAGACATCGTATGTAGGTATATCATTAATCCTGCCGCAATGGAACACTTCAGCACCTTCTACAATATCTCTGTACTACTGACCAATGTCATTGAAATCCCAACAATAGCTATACATTCACATATGGATTGCCTTTCATTGTTGATGCATTGCCATCGTTACCAAAAATTAGCTGTTTTCCACGCCACCTTGGTAAACAATTGCTTTTTTTCAATAGTGTGTGATAGATTGTGCTTCCAGCCAGTGTACAACATGACAGCTTCAACTACTGGGTGAGTCAAAATATATTTTCCATATGTATAATTTAGAATATTTTACATATTTGCAACTAAAGCATTGCAGTAGTAGTCAAACGCATTGTATCATATTGACGGTCTCTACGTTAACCATTGTCCAAACAGCAGTAGTGCTTCTTGTAAATGACATAGTGAGGGAGTTCCCCCCCCCCAAAGAAAAGAATGTGTTCTTGGTTTGAACGGTATGGTTTTTCTCCATATGAAAGTAACAGTGGAATATGATATTGTCACCCGACTTACGTTGCTGTGCAAAATCTCATCGTTGTAAGAGGTCGAGAAATGAGTTTCATTAACGTTCAATGTTTTGAGGACATCACGAACTTTTCTTCGTTATTTTAATGAGTTATCGATTCCTAGCCTTTGTCTGAAACTTTAGGTCAACTTTTTTCGCTTTTCTACATAGTACCATGCAACCTAAGCAAAAATGATTGAAATATCTCTTGTTTTCAAAGTTGCGGTATTCTACGGCTTGCCTTAAGGAGACTGAAAAAAAGAATCGAAAATTTATTTTTTCCAGATTCTTGAATTTTTAAGGTTTCCCATTCTTTAGAGTATGGATCAATGCAACATATTCAAAGATGATGAAAATCGAACAAGAATTATGCTATCTGACGAAACTACACTATCTAATACTTCGTCTTACCTTCACAAATACTGTCTATTTCCCTTGACCCACCCCGTATATTACGTTCGAAATTATCTAACAAGTAACATATTCCCTTTCTTCCATAGTGTGGCGTGTGCAATGTATTCCTGACGGAAGAGGACCGTGTTGTGAGTATTCTTGCGGAACATCTGGAGCCTGTGGTGCGGTGGTGCCCAAACACGGCGAACAAGTGAAGGTGATCATGGGTGATGATCGCGAGGCTGTGGGAAAGCTTTGGTCCATCAAAGTAGTAGAGGATACACTTTTTGTTGATTTGACGTGGCAACACCGCACAGGTCAATGAAGAAATATGGCAACTTGGCAGGTCAAATAATGTTTTAAAATATTTTTTTTTAACATGCCAGGTCAAATATTTTTTTTACTATGCATATTTAACTCTAGTGTTAGGAGAGTTACATAATGGGAAGGCCGAACTTATAACATTTATTTTGATGGGGTACTATACATATTGGGAAGGTGGAACTTGTACGGAAAACAACAAAAAGTGTGTCCGATGCAAAGGACCTGTTCACGATGAACTGATACTATTACGAGGTTAACACATTTTATTTTGTTGAGTTAGTATGCATATTGGGAAGACTGAACTTGTGGCAAAGGACCTGCCCCGATGAACTAGTAGTATTAGGAGGTTATCATATATTTTATTTTGACAATTTGCTATGAAGTTCAGCCTTTTTAATATGGAGGATAATGTTGTTCATGTATAAAGTTTTGTGAAGGTGAAATTACAGATCGATTTAGAAAACGACTGAACAGTAAGGAAAGAGGTTTAAACTGAAGTAATCTTTTCTCTGATTTACACACGAACTATCATGCTCGTTTTGAAATCGTTCCAAGTTAAAGTCTAGGATGATGCAATGTTGAGATTAATCAGCTATGACATGTTAACAGCGAGCGTAGAATCTGATGAAATAAGTAAAGGAAATTAGATCAGAAAGTTTGTATGATACTTGTTTTTCAAACCATTGTAGTTTAATTCCCGTCTTAGTTAAATATTTTATAAAATAGACCTAATTTACAGAAGATTAAATTCACGTGAAGAAATGAGGCTTGTGTATAACCTTGTTTGAAGATTGAAACATTGTCTTGACTATTATTTGATGAAAGCGTGTACTCAAACTTGTGACGTCTGATGAAAATGCAAACAGGTCAGTGAAAGACTGCTCACTATCTGTGTAAATGTTAGATAGTGTTTTGGGGAAGATATGATGCGACTTCGTAATGTTTGAAGCAAATATTGTAGCAGTGAAGTCAATAGCTGATGTAATACAGAGAACGGATAACATGAGATATTTGAATAATGTTTGTGAGAGATATTTAACAATGAATTGAAAGCTGATGAAATAAGGACACTGAATAACATCAGATATAAACACATGTGATGTAGAGCATGTGTAGTTTATAGATAATAAATTCCTATATAATATTAAGCTGTTCAATTGAATGTTCATTATTTCGAGTAACATTGAACTTGTTATATCAAAGTAGGAGAGCATTTTACCTTTCTTAAGAAACGTTCTTTACTTCAGATTTTATTGTGTTCGGACTCTTGAAGGAAAATTTGAATTAAAGGTAAATATTGTTTTTATTTTTAGAGAAAATAGATTTGAACAACTTCATAAATGTAATGCTTTACCATTTTAAACGATTTCAGATTGTGTTGTTTTACTACACTTTACTATGAGCGTTTCAATTTGAATGTAATTTCTTTTATTTATAGCCTTACACATTTAAGACTCAGGGTGGAGGATAAAGGAAAAGGGGAGGGGAAGGATGTAGGTAGATTTTGGTGAGAGGCTTATATAGAAGAAAATATTCTAGAATTTGTCTTATGTGAGTGTGGAAAAAACCTCAGGATGGTTATTTCTTTATTTATTACGTTTTGAGGTATCTTTGGCTCAGGACGGCAGATAGAGGAAGGGCAAAGATGTGTCACGGTTTTAGGTAGGGCTTATATTGAAGACATCATTCTACCATTTGCATGCGGGTAGCAATTTTGCTAGACTTTTGAGTGGATGGTTTACATCTATACTCACTGGGAGGCATGCGGGCAGCGATTCTGTTAGACTTTTTTGTGGGGAATTCTCTAAAATTTTCGAATACATTCGAACTTTTTTTTTACGATGAAAGCTTGATAGTGATCAGACTTCATGAGTAAATGGTTTACATCTATAGCCACTGGGAAGCATATGAACAGCGATTTTGCTAGACTTTTTATGGGGGTTCTCTGAAATTGTCGAACTTATATTCGACTTTACGAGGAAAGTATGAAATACCCTCCTGGTATCTGCCTGGTGCAACCGCTGAAAGTCAGAATATGATCAGATGCAGTGAATCAGACTTACATTTATCTATGGTCTTCAGACATCTATGGCTCAGAACGGCAGATAGAGGAAGGGAAAGAATGCTGGAAAATTTTCGGTAGTGTTTATATTAAAAAAAAACTCAGAATGGTTAGCCATTGGGAATCAGACTTAAGACCTAACAAATGCTATGCGAATGTTCTATTCTTTTATTAAGGTGTATAGACTTTACTTTGAAATTAAATTTTATTTCTTTATTTATTATGTTCGGGGTATCTATGGTTCAGGACGGTAGATAGAGGAAGGGAAAGGATGCAGGAAGATTTTGAACAGGGCTTATATTGAAGACACTGAGTAGTCATTTAAATCATCTTCCTTACGATTTGAGTGACTGATCAAGAGAAACTTCATACAGAGGTGAAATCAGGGTTTCTATAAAGTTTAGAGATTTCAGCTATTTTGTAAAACTTTTGTAGTATTTCAGAGTAGTACTTTTTATTTATAACTATGTATGATTGAGAGTAACTTTAGCATAATCAATTAGACTGTTTTTAAAATATTAATGATAATAACTTTTTATTTTTTAGGGTTTCAAAAGAAAGTGAAGAGTGCACTGTGTTGCGTTCCTTCTTCTTATTCTTCTAGCTGAGTGAAACTTGAATTAAAGGTAATTTGATTTCTTTTATTAAAATTAAATGTGAAGCGTAAATGTTGAGGTATTCATAGTATAAGTTAGGATATCTACAGTATATTACTGAGATATCCCTTTCTTTTAGAAAAAAATATTGTATTAA
>JAGDQP010002740.1:48577-61531 GCA_022664845.1 Lepisma saccharinum | reverse complement strand
TGAAATATTCATACTAAAAGTTAGGATATCTAGAGTGTATTAATAAGATATCCCTTTCTTTTAGAAGAAAATATTGTATTAAAATGTCATGTTGAAATATTCATACTAAAAGTTAGGATATCTAGAGTGTATTAATAAGATATCCCTTTCTTTTAGAAGAAAATATTGTATTAAAATGTCATGTTGAAATATTCATACTAAAAGTTAGGATATCTAGAGTGTATTAATAAGTATCCCTTTCTTTTAGAAGAATGTTGTATAAAGAATGTTTATTAGTATTATGTAGAAAGTGTGTATGTGTGTGTGTGTGAAGTTAAAATATGAATAGTGAATAATAATAATAATAATAACTTTTTTTTCTTTTCAGATTTCAATTTAGACCATATATATTGGAAACATTTTAAGAAGACCTTTCTTAAATTACTGTCTCCAGATTTTTACTGAAAAAGGAAACAATTGATTTAAGGTAAGTAGATTTTTCATAAAAGAATGATCTTTTATGGTTGATCTTTATTTTTAAAATATGTATGAGCAAATTATGATGAACTTCAATTAAAAATGTGGTTTCACCAGAAGTAAAATTGTAATAAAAATATGATTAGGCCGACGGTAAGAAAATGTGAATGGTAGAAGGGTAAGAAAATGTCCATGGCGCAATGGTAGGAAAATGTCAATAAAGATGTAGTTATAAGAATGGTAAGAAATTGATTAACCCAACGGTAGTAAATCTCGGTAAGAAAATTAGCCCAATGGTAAAAGTTGGTTGGCCCAACGGTAAAAAATTGGTTGGCCCAACGGTAAAAAATTGGTTGGCCCAATGGTAAAAATGTGGTTTTACGATTTGTGTGACTTGTCAAGAGAAACTTCACACAGAGGTTAATTTTAGTTTTCTATCAAGTTTTAACTTTTCACCTATTCTGTGAACCTTTTGTATTATTTCTCAATATCGCTTTTTTTTATTAATACCTATGTATGACATAGAGTGAAAAATTATTTAATGATTTTAACATAATCAATTAAACTTTTCTTAAAATAATAGATGAGGAACATCTTTAAATACAGAAATTATCTAGTCGATTTTTATAGTATGAGTTTGTTTTTATGAATAACGAGCTAATTTCTATATATTGTTTACAGGAATCAACTTTTGCATAAGGAATTGAAGAAGATCAATAATGGATTGTACCACCGGAGTCACCAGTGCGGATCATCTTTTTCTAGCTGAGAAGGCTAAAGGATTCGCCGACTGTGACTCAATGTATGAGACGTGGGTGGAATTGTGTCGTTTAGCCGTGCAGGGAATACTACCCAGACATTCTGGTAATGTTTTTAACTTTCTGTTTCATCTTCGCCTTCTATCCCACTCTAATTTGAATAAGATATTTGGTGCATGTCTTCATGTAAACGATTTAATTCAACTAGGTAATGCTGGTTTCCTTAACTCGCCCTCTAATGCTGGGCAGGATTTCCAACATTCTATGTTGCTAACTAATCCCATTGATGCGAATAATGGGAGAATGCTTCATCCACATCTCGCTTTTCTCTTCGGCTTGATTCCGGTTGTCAGAGATGATATTCAAGAAGTATATGTTTCTATGAATTCAGATGATTCATTGAATATTGTCCCTCACAGTCGGGAGTACTCCCTCTCCTTTGGAGATTCATTTCCTGTTTCTACTGTAATTTCATTGCCTGTTTCAATAACTTCATCCTGTAATTCTACTACTACTTCTGTTCCTGTCAATGCAGTTACGTCTGTATTAACACAGGCAACTACATTCGTAACTACAGCAAGACCTATTTGGAGTCCTGTAGCTTCTACTTCATTTATGCTTCCTCCAGCTATTCCTTCTACTTCAGCGATTGTTGATAACATTTCGTGTGATACAGACTGTTTTTTCTCCAAAGAATAATGAGTTATGTGACCAGGCCTATGATTATTACGAGGGTTAGGGAACTCAATTAAGTCCTAAGACGGAAGAAAATAAATTGAATAGAATTATGGAAGTTGAAAAAGGTGTGAATTCAGAGGTAGTGCAAGAGGGAACAGGGTATGATTACTTTGAAATTATAGATGAACGCGTGCGCGGGTTTGGTAGATTTCCAGTCAAAGGTAGGGAAATCTCCATACGTGCGAAAGCCGGGTCTTCTAGGTTAACCCCGAGTGCTTATGTTGAGAAACTTTTTGAATTTGCATTAGATAATTTATTATCTAATGCTGATCCACTAGCCTGGGTCATTCAGTATAGAAAGTAACAATGACGTCAACGGGAAAGACGTCTTTATTCCGTGGCGTAGACGAATCCATTTAACTACCGATCATATTTTGCGTTCGATTGGGAATGTTCTCAACTCGAATGAATCTTTCCTATTAGCTGATAGTGTAATCATTAAGGCTAACATATCCGACCCTATTCGCGGACAAGGCGAAAGGAAAAAGAGGAATAATGATAAGTACCTCTAGAGGAGTACTTACAAGCACACATTATTCCAGTGCGTAAATTGGGAGCCAGTTCATAGGATTGTTTACCAAGAGCTTTAATTATGGCAGAGAAGAAAGAGCTTTCTGAGTATAATAAGGTACGATATATGTAGGAGCATCCTAAGAATTGGGAAAAGGAAGCTAAAGATCTTTGTAAACGAGCAAATAATAATATTTCAAGTTTCGGTGGGAGTATTGATGATATTGATATTGATATTGATTTCTGGTAATCGATTCCAGATTGTAGTATATGCATTAAAAGCAACTAGTCGAGACCCTAAGGTAATTTATAGTGGTAATGTGCAAACCAGAAACAAATTATTTTTATTTTTCCATGACCGGCATTTCGACGTTATTGAGACTATTACAGCCTTTGTAAGAAGTAAGGGTTATTGTAGAGATTGTTTGAAGCCATATGAACGTCGTACTAAACATAAGTGTGTCATGTATTAAGCAAGATCGCCATGTGCCTTTAAATGGCACAAATGATGAAACATTAAATGACCGACATATTTGCCACAATGAGGAGAAATAAATATTTAGAAACATGTGGTCTAAAACTTGTAGAAATCTATGAATGGGATTGGGATCGACAAGTCAAGGAAAATCCACATATTCAGCAGTTTATTAAAGATCAGTGTAAAAATATTGAAGCTGGATTAGTGCTGAAAGAGTCTTTCAAGGGAGGTAGAATGGAAGTTTTCAGATCACTTTATGAGTGTCCTGAAGACGAATTTATTCGTTATGTCGATATATGCAGTTTATATCCATATGTCAAAAAAGAAACCTCTCCCTATTGGTAAGCCTACCATTTATCGAGGGAAAGCATGTCCTAACCCCAAACAAATTCAGGGAGTTGTTTTCTGCAAGGTTCTACCTCCTCAAGATCTTGCTATTCCTTTGCTTCCGTATAATGCGAATGGACGCCTTGTATTCGGCCTCTGTCGTACTTGTATGGAGGAAATGAATAGTAATGATTGTCACCATACTGTTGATCAACGCTGTTTCACCGGCACGTTTTGTACTCCTGAATTGCATGAAAGTATGAAGAAAGGTTATACAATTCTTGATACTTTGAAATTTATGAGTTCAAGATGAAAGATGGGTTATTTGAAGATTATGTTAATAACTTCTTGATGTTAGCTTCTGGTTTTCCATCCCGGTGTGTTAGTGAGGATGAAAAGCAGAAGTATTGAGGAGTATGCGGAGCATGAAGGTATACAACTCAATCCTGATAACATCAATGAAAACCCTGGTTTGCGCTATATTGCAAAACTGTTTTTAAATTCTGTTTGGGAAGTGAGGAAAGAGAACTGATTTAGCACAGACCAGAGTAGTTAATGGTGTTAAATCCTTCTTGGATATTCTGCGAAAACCTCACTTTGAAGTACAATATGTACTTCTAATCGTAGGAGATGCCTTGTTAGTAACATATAGGGATTTAGAAAATTTAAATACACCTAATTCTTTATGTAATGTTATCTTATCAGCCTTTATTTCATTATGGGCTAGTTTGGAATTATATGGTTTATTAGAAAAAGTGGGAATAGAAAATGTTATCTATTCAGATACAGATTCTATCTTCCACAACCTCTATTGCTTGCTACAGGGAACTATTTAGGAAATTTAACTAATGAGATCAAAGAGGGGTGGGAGATCCCTATTTTCATTGGGTTAGGGCCGAAGAATTATTCATATAAGGAGAGGGAAATTAAGACTGGAAATATTAAACCCACTTTCAAAATTCGGGGAATCACTTTAAATTGTCGTGCACGTAAAATTATTGATTTTGATAATTTTCTAAATTTAGTTAAACATGATTATGAAAAGAAAATCATTAGTAATCCTAATGGTATCTATAGGAAGCCAGGATTCAAAATTATATCTAGGTCAGAAATAAAAACACATCAGAATGTACCAAGTAAACGAAAATGTCATCATGAATTCGAAACACTTCCTTTTGGTTATAAAAGAAAACGAAGATATGACTACTAGTTCATTTCTCTCTTGTCACTAGCTCATGATGCTTCCCTTCCTTCATCCTGCCACTATCCCCGTTTCAGGTCCCAGCAGAGCTGGGAAAAGTTATTTTGTAAATAGATTATTAATTTATCGTGAAATATTGTTTTCTACTCAATTTAAGGAAATAGTTTGGTGCTATGGTGCTGTGATACCTAAATTATCTAATCAAATAAGTAATATACGATTTCATTTTGGGATTCCTGATATTAATACTTTTGAAAATCAGGAAAATTTGTTATTTCTTGATGATCTTATGAGTGAAACTAATGCTGATGTTTCAATTTTTTTTAATAAATTCGCCCATCATAAGAATCAAACTGTTATTTTTATAGTTCAAAATTTATTTCCTAAAGGAAAATATGCACGTGATGTATCCTTAAACGCGCATTATATCATTGCGTTTAAGAATCCTAGAGATAAGTTACAAATACAATATTTAGCAAGACAAATTATGCCACAATATAGTAAATATATTATTCAAGTGTTTGAAAATGCTACTGCTGAACCTCATTCATATTTACTTTTCGATTTAACTCAGTCTACACCGGATGCTCTACGTCTGCGTACAAGTATATTTCCAGATGAAACTATGAACATCTATGCACATGTAAAAGACATGAATAAGCCAATTCAGTTCAGTTGGTATCAACATGTCAAGCATAAAACATCATCTGAATGAGCTCCGTGCAATTTGTAAATGTAAGAATAAGAAGCGTAAAGCATTAGTTCAAAATGCATCTGGTGGTGTTATTCGAACTATTGCTCAAGTAGGTAAAAATATATTAAATGGTAACTTTAAACTCTCTCCTCGTCAGAAGAAAATACTTAAGATGTCTTCGCAATTTCAAAAAATGGTACTAGTTCCAGAAAATGCAGGTGCGCAAATGTATTCCAATATGAAGTCTGTAAAATCGCATCAAACACGTTTGGATAATGAAATGGATGAAATTTTAAAACGAAGTGATCTTTCTACAGATGAAAAATGGAAAATGTATCAACAAGCATTACATCGTTACTTAGAATATACTCCTCAGTCTCAAAAACCACTTGTTTTACCCGTTTACAATTCTAAATCTTCAAACATGTTACCAATGATTCAGTCTATTATCAATTCAGTACCAAAATCATTTGCTAATAAGACTCAAGTATTATTAAATCTCCTGCAGGCTTTCAATCGTATTAGTTGGGATCAAACTGGGACAGTATCCATAGATAACAAAGTAGTTCCAGGTTTAAATATCATTGATCTTATCAATGATGTAGTAAAAACTCGAAAGACTCCTAGAAATCCAGTTGGCATTCAAGATTTTAAAGAATTATTACAAAATAATAATATTCCGTTAGAATTAGTTAATTTTCAATTTGGTACAGGTTCTATTAAAATAGTAAACTATAAGAATACTGTGCATCAACTAGCGAAGAAAAAGAAGAATTCTATTAATGTTATAGTAAAGAAAAAAAATAGTGTTAGTCAAGGAATAATGAAAAAGAAGAACAGCGTTAGTCAAGGAATAAAGAAATGTTTTTCTTCATTATTTAAAAATTATAAAGAATATAAGTTTTAAATATGTCACTTCATAAAATTTATTATGCGTATGCAAATTCAAATTCTTTAGGTAATATCTCCAAGTTAAAGAAGAAAACTGGTCTTTCTCAGAAAAAAGTAAGAAAATGGTTAACTTCACAAGATACATACACTTTACATGCTCCTGCACGTAAACATTTTCCCCGTAAAAATATTATGTTAATGCGCCTAATGAATTACTACAAATGGATTTAGCAGATATGCAAAACGTATCAAAATACAATGATGGATATAAATATATTTTATGTACCATAGATGCTTTTAGTCGATATGCTGTTTGTATTCCTGTTAAAAATAAAACGGGCCCTATCATGGCTAAAGCGATAGAATCAATATTCACTAAAATAAAGTTACCTTTACTTCATTGTCAAACTGATTTAGGAACCGAATTTTATAATCAACATGTGAAACGTGTTTTTGAAAAATATCAAGTAAATCATTATAGTGTACATTCTGAAATTAAAGCTGCTTTCGTAGAACGTTATATTCGTAGTATGAAGGAAAAATATATAAATATTTTACTCCTGAAAATACTTATCGTTATATTGATATTTTGCAAGATCCTGTAAAAAGTTATAATCATACGAAACATTCTTCCATTCAATATGCACCTGTGCAAGTAAATGATCCTAATGTTAATGAAATTTGGGAAAGATTATATGGACAAGAAAAGAAAGTTAAGCAGAAATGTAAATTTCAAGCGGGATATTATGTTCGAGTTAGTAAATATAAACATACATTGGAAAAAGGATATTTACCGAAATGGTCTCGTGCAATATTTATTGTGGATCAGTGTGTTCAAAATAATCCAACGATTTAGAAAATTCGAGATTGGAATGGTGGACTTATAACAGGTTCATTTTATCAACAGGAATTGCAAAAAGTATTTGTAGGTAAACAGAAAAGCTATTTAATTGAAAAAGTATTAAAACGTAAAAAAGGATGGATTTATGTCAAATTGTTAGGTTATCCTTCTTCTATGAATAGCTGGGTTCAACAAAAATTAGTTCAGTCATAATCATGTTGTCTCAAGAACAAGCTGATGAGTTTTATCTTACCTTACCATCAAATGTTTGCAATAATATTCTCCAAAATAAAACAAGTTCGTATACTACGAAACTTTGTCAGCCAATTCATTTAACGGGAAATTGGGTGGTAGGTTTAACTGGTCTTTCTATTCCGTCGAGTTTTTATAATATTGAAAATAAAGAAGAACTTATTTTTCAAATACGAGATAAAAATATAGTACAATATGCTGTAAAATTTCAAGCTGGATATTATGAATCAGTGCATTCGGTTTTAAATATTATTCGTATGACTTTACCTAAACAAATGGAAAAAGAATATAATGAGAAAGAAAATTTACTTACATTTGACGATAGTAGTATTCTTCATAAAAATCTTCATGAAGTGGAAATGACTAGTGTTGAACATATGATCACGAATGATCAACTCGTAATAGAACAAAATCCTATCACTATTCAATATGAGGAAAGCAGAGATAAAGTTTATATTTTTCATAAACGAAGTCCTAAACGTGAATATGTCTTCACGATGAGTCCGGGCTTGCAAAATATGTTAGGATATAGTAATTATTCTAAAGTGAATACACGTGTAGTTCACTTTTATCCCATGAATCCGAAAAAGAAACCAAAGTTTCTAAATGTTCCTGCACCTTTTCACACAAACCTTGATTATCTTATTCCTTCAGAAATAAATGTTTGTATTGATATTGTGAAAGATCAACCTATTTATGGGAAGCCAATTCGAAAAATTGGAGTTCAAGATTGTCACTATGGAAAAATAAAATCTTTCATTTTTGATTGTCCGCATTATGTTAAAGTTGAAAAGAAATATTTTGATATTCTTCAAGTAGACCTAAAAGATGTGCATGGGGAAAACTTATCATTTCAATTTGGAACTTCAACCGTAAAACTACATTTTAAAAGAAAATGATTTCTGAAAGTAGTGAGGATAGTTTTTACATTACACTTAGTTCTAATGGAAGTAATCAAAGTTATTCTAATAATAGTCCAACACATTTTTTCAATATTCTTAATACTCGAATACATTTAAATGATTCGTGGATGGTAGGATTAAGTGAAATTCATATTCCATTAACGTGTGATAATGTTATTTTAGGTCAAAATATAATATGGTACGATAATGTAAAATGTAAAATAGCACAAGGATATTATTCCACCGTTCAACAATTGTTAGATGAATTGAATACATTAAATTCAAGTATAAAATTTGAATATTCAAACATTGTCACTGTATACGTTGATGGTAGTATAAAATCTTTACGTTTATCATCTATATTAGCATTACAATTAGGTTTTGAACCTAATATTAATATTTTAAAAGATAGTCATATTCCTAAGCAGCCATTTTTAAACATTAGATATCCTCATCAAATGTTTGTTAATACAGATATTATTCAACCTCAGTTTGTAGGCGATACAAACGCACCTCTTTTACGAATTATAAGTATAACCGATAATCACCATGCAAAAGTACAAACCATAACTTTTCAGAATGTGCATTATTTTCCACTTGCAAAACATTCATTTGATACTGTAGAAACACTTTTAAAAGATCATGCTTGCCGAAATTTACAATTCGCATCCGGGACATTTACACTAACACTTCATTTTAAGCTCTCATCAAAATGAAATCCTATACAGTTATGCATAGAGGTAGAGGTATGCCTTACTTTGCAGGACGTGTTTACCAACGGGGACATGGGATTGGGAGTTTATTTCGCGGGTTATTTCGATTTGCTATGTCATTCCTTAAACAAGCAGCAAAAACAGTAGGACGACAAGCCTTACAAACAGGAATACAAGTTGCGGGGGATATGTTGGAAAATCGACCTATTAAGGAATCTTTAAAACCACGAGTTCGCGAAGCAGGATCATCTTTAAGAACAAAAGCTGAAAATAAAGTTAATCAGTTGCTTAGTAGTAGTGGTAGAAGAATGGCACAAAAACGTAAGGCTTCCATACGTATTGGACAACCAATCTTAAAAAGACGACGTGTTTCTAATAAAAGAAAGAGTAGAGATATTTTCACTTAAAAATATGTCGTTTCTTACAGCTAAAAGTAATGAATGTTGTACGAATGAATTCAATTTAGTTTCTGTCCCTATGACACAAACTGCTATTGAATCATCTCGAATGGTAGAGTATCGACCAATTTCATCGCTTTCTTCTGATGGACATATAGAATTTCATGTGCCTGGAGATACTGCTGAATATATTCTTCCTGCACATATTTATCTTTATGTCAAGTGTAAAGTATTAAGGGGGAACGGAGATAATTTACAAGTAGCAGCAGAAGGACCACCAGCCGTTGTAGCAGATAATGTAGCGCCGATAAATAATTTTTTACACTCACTTTTTATCCAAGTTGATATTTCTTTAAATGATAAAATTATTTCTTCTTCAAATGCCACGTACCCATTTACAGCATACTTTGAAACCTTACTTAATTATTCTGAAGATGCAAGCAAAACTCATTTAACCACTCGATTATGGTATGAGGATACTGCAGGGCATTTTAATAGTCTCAATGAAAATAATGCAGGTTATTATAAAAGAAAATCTCTTGTTACTGGTAGCGCTCCCATTGATATGTATGGACGACTTCATACAGATATTTCAGAATCTAATCGAGTTCTTCCAAATAAAGTTAATCTTGGAGTAAAATTAAGTCGTAGTAGAGATGCATTCTGCTTAATGGCAGCTGAAAATTCTACATTTAAAGTTAAACTAAAAGAGGTTATTCTTTATGTTCGTCGAATTAATATTTCTGCTGATTTAGCTTTACAGTTAAACAGTTTAATGACTCATGATACTGCAAAATTACCATTGACTAGAGTTGAAACAAGAGTACACACTATTCCTGCAAATGTTAATTCCTATAATCTTGATAACATATTTCTTGGAAATGTACCAAAGGATCTTATTATAGGTTTTACTGCAATTACTGCATTCAGTGGAAAATACCATGAAAATCCCTTCCATTTTGAAATTTTAATATTAATAAGTTGCAAGTACAAGTTGGTTCCCAATTTTATCCTCCCACCCCTCTTACTCCAGATTATGGTAATCAACTATATGTTCAATGTTTTCACACTCTGTTCTCTGGAACTGGTATATTTCATGAAAATGTAAGTCATACAGTCACATATTCTGATTACTCTTATGGATATACTCTTTATGCTTTTATTCTTTCTCCTACTAATACTTTAGATGATTCAACATGGGATGTTATTAAGGATTCTCCCGTTTATCTCAAAATAGGGTTCAGTCAACCACCAAGGCATTCTATTTCATGTATTGTTTACGCTCAATTTGATTCACTAATTCAGATTGATAAAGATCGTAATGTATATACAGATCATACGATGTGAAATTTAGTTCAGTTTGAGAGTGACCATGAGGACTGTAATACACTTTTCCGCGTTTGAGTGTAGTGAGGAAAATAAATTTATAGTAAAAGAACCAGCCATAGTTGATCCTGATGCTAATAGTTTTCAAACCTGGCTTTTCAAACCTGCCTTCCCAATGTCAAAAATTACTATTCCAAGTTTGAGATTTGCAAATGAATATTTAGGTCAACATGTATTTGGATTAGAGTGGATTGAAGGCGAAGTTATGCCTTCTAAGACTAGTACGACTACTACTTATAATAATAATAATAAAGTTTCTCCCGCCGTGCAATTGTTATCGAATATTAGTTGTGTGTTTGAGTCTGACTGACACTGGTTCGAATGTATTACAGAAATTGTTTCCGCTGTTTCGATTGCAATTGTTGTGTTCTTTTAATTTTGTCAAGTAGGTGAAAAGCTGACAATAATGCACCAGGTTGATTCAAGTTTTCGTTTGGAGGGGTTGTCTCCTCTACCCGGGGAGAGGGATCATCCAGTAGTAGATCGAATATGCCTGTGATTGATTCACAATGCGGAAAGCGGTATATTTATCATTTTATCATGCGGAAGGTAGCCATGTTATTTTTAACGAAGTTCAAGAAGTCAGAGCTACTTTGTTTCGTGCGCGAACTGAATTAACTGGGAGTGAGTTTCCGAACGGCTAACTAAATAAACGAACTTCATGTAAGTGGTTTCCGAACGCTTCGCGAGAGAACGTGATTGAAGAATTAAATTGGAATGTCTCATTTCAGTATTGACATAAATTGTTATGACGTCATACTTAGCTACTTGTAGCTACTTGTATATAATGGCAAATAAGAGTGGCAAGAAGCAGCCTCTTTTCAGTTGCCAATTTAGCGTATTGGTAGAGTGTAGGAAAGCACATCCGAAGAACAAGTGATCGAATCCTGGTCTAGTTTTGTTTATTTTTTTTCTTTACGGAAAATAACTTTTCTCTTTCACATATTTATATGCATTAGGAAATTTAATAAAATTAGTGACCAAGGGCACTTGGAGGTTAGTTACGGTCAGGTACGGTGTTTTTTTATTGCACACACACGGTTAAATCATGTTTTTCTCTGCAAGTAGGCAAGTGTGACGTCATCACAATTTCTGTCAATACTGAAATGAGACATTCGTAATTAAAGTCGCTCGTGCTTCATCATGCTTCTCAATTTGTAAATATATATATATTGTCGCTAGATGGCAGGAACATAGAAATTTCAAAGTGGTTACTAGTGCTCAAAGCAATAAAGAAGGTTCCTTTACAATTTGCCTTTTTTCGCTTTCACTTTAACTTGTATTTATTGTCCCTTGAAATTGATGTATAAGATTACAGTCGAGTAGAATTTGCTTCTCTGTTAATTTCAGCATCTGCATAGGATGTTTGAACAGAAATTTTTAAAAGAGAAAACTAAATGTGCTTCATGTTAAATCACTTTGCCCATCCACAAATCCTTGCAAACTCCTTCTTCTCTTAATATCCCCTTCCCAATAGAGGGCATACCCCTCTGCACGGGTCCTAGCTGCGGCTAGGGGGAAAAATGCTTCATGTTTCGTGTTCAAACAAGAAGCACCATACGCTGAGTGACTCTGAATCAGACCATGACATCCAGATCGACGATCCAGATCAACTTCAACATGCCACTGCCAGCCAACAACAGGATTACACGTTTTTGCTTACAAATTATGATAGTAAATTCCAGAACACCAAGCAGATATTCCAACAATTCGCAAAATATGTACCAAGATCATTTATCACTGAACTGAAACCTACAAAAAACGGAATCATCATTAAATCACCGGACCACAACTTTGCACAAACGATCAGAAACAAGCACATTTTTTAAATTTTCGGCAAATCCGCGAACATCACAAGCCTTCAAGACAAGCGTATTAAGCAATCACCACCACAGTCGCTTTCAGTCGTCATTCGTGGCGTGCTACCAACCATTACCACGGAAGAAATAGAAGCTGAACTCTGTGAAGAAGGCCATTTAATCACTAGATGCATTCGGATCATGTGCAACGCCGGAACAACTTACATCGTGCGAGTCCTAACAAACTCTCATGACACAATCAATTCACTTCTAAGCAAAGGCGCATACATCTATAGACATAAGTACCGAGTGGAGCCATCTCATTCACCACCACCACTGCCGGTTCGCTGTGAAAAATGCCAGGTATACAACTCTCATCCGACCAACAAATGTCCAAACCAACCAACATGTGCATTCTGTACCGGCCAACATCCAATGTGTCCGAACATGCAAGCGCCGCCCAAATGCAACACTTGCCATGAACAACATCCCACATTTAGCTATAAATGTAAGGCACGCCCAACTCCTGAAACATCAAAACCAGATTTAGTAGTTCCAATCCGCGCACATGAAGCAACCACTCAAGCAACTGAAACAACCACATCAATTC
>JAGDQP010002740.1:30702-43577 GCA_022664845.1 Lepisma saccharinum | reverse complement strand
CCTTAGGCTCACAACACTCACCAGTCATCACTACAACAAATCACAACCATCTTGTCTAGTTTTATTTGATCTTGAAAAAGCATTCGATAAAGTCTGGCACGAAGCTCTCATACACAAACTTCTTTCTTTCCGACTACCTATCGCCTACTTGCGCTACATTTATAATTTCCTCACAAACCGACTTGCCTACATCAACATAAATTCTACCCTTTCACACCCCATTTTCCTACATTCTGGAGTTCCTCAAGGTTCTTCCCTCTCACCACTTCTCTACCTTCTGTTTGTCGCAGATTTTCCTCTACTTCCTGCAAATATTCAATTATTTCAATACGCAGATGATACAGCCTTTCTCGCCCGTGCTAAAACCATCCAACAGATCAACATTTGTATGAATGAAGCTATACAACGTTTCACAGACTGGTGTGATAAATGGCGACTTAAAATAAACCCAAACAAGACACAATCCATTGTTCTCATCCCACCAAAACGACGCACCCGAACCATCTCTCAATTACCATCCATAATACACTAATAAAACCAACCAAAACAGTTACTTACCTCGGAATTACATTTGATCATCATCTCACTTGGCATCCACCTCTCAGCACTATCGCATCCAAAGCTTACAACAGGTTAAACCTAGTGAAACGCTTAACAGGTACCACATGGGGCTTACAGCCAGAAACAGTTCTTAACACATACAAAGTTTTTCTTCGACCTGTCCTCACCTATGGCTTCACCGCTTGGATCTCAGCTGCCTGGTTCTTTTACCACAAACTACAAATACTGGAAAGACATGCCCTGCGAACAGCACACGGTATCAGACTGCCCAGCCCCACAGCTGAACTCTACGACCGTACACCATTCCCGTATATACTCTACCATCTTGAACAGCTTCGCAACAAATTCACCCAAAGACGCCTCGAAGTTCATCATCCTCTACTTCTCAATACCATGCATGCCACCACTACACCCGAACCTCAAACTACGTTACTATCAACTCCGCTCCCCCTACTCTTCTCCCTCTACCGCCATACCATACCACCAGAACACCCTGACCAAGATTTCCTCCGCTCTTACTATAGTCCCGACACTCCTCCTTTCATAGCACCTTCATACTTTGGACAGTAATAATCACTTACTAACAGGGTCCATACTGTCCTCATTAGTTCAGAGTAACCCCTGAACAGAAGATAACCAGCATTCGTCTCACTAATTAACTCCACGTGTTGTGACGTCAAAGCGCACCTCACTACCATCATCGTATCCTTCAACCCACCATGAGGCAAACTGATAATACCCAGATTAAATGAATAACGGGAACAAAGAATGATGAAATACAATCTCTTTGACCACCATCCAATTACAAAAATCCTCACTTTCCCCTATATCCCTTTCCCAATAGAGGGTGTACCCCTCTGCACGGGTCCTAGCTGCGGCTAGGAATTAAAAAAAATGCTTCATGTGAAACTGAGGAAAATATCAGTCTGACCTCAAACAATATGTGGAACAAATTACAGCACCACAGGATCTGAACACCATCGACCGTACTACTGTGCCAATTCTGGCTTGACGTCAAGTGAAATTCGCCACATTTTTAAATATTTATCTGCGGCACAAAAGACAAACGCAATCGAAGGTGCTTCGTTTGTGTTGGATGGTGCAATAACAAATATTCTTAGGACCATAATATTTTGTGATATAGCGAAATTTCAAATCTGATGACATCACTCCGAAATAGCAACATTTGAAAATATTTTCACGGAGCTGTCCCAGCTCAGTGGTAGAGGAGCGTTGGCGTAGCATTTGAGAGATCGTGTATTTGATGCCAGTGGCCGACCGTCCTGACTGAGGTTTTCCGAGGATTTTTCCTCACTCACACCAGGCAAGTACCGCGATGGTACCTTCATCATTGCCAACACCTTCCCCAATCCTTTCCCCTCCTCTATTCCGGCCTAAGCCTTAGGTGATTAAATGCCTTCAATAAATAAAATTCAAATTTAGAATATTTGAATTTTCATAAATAAACTACTCGATTCGTTTGTGCTACGTTTGAGCTGGATTGTGAAGGAAGAATTTTTATTGTGCTCAAACAGACAACGAAATATTAAAAAAAAAAAGACTTTTGTAGTGACGTATACAGATTTGATATTTTGCTTTAGACTATTAGAATACAAACAATAGTTTTGACGGCACGATCCAGCACAAACGATTAAGCATATTTTTAATAAAATTTATAAGGTGATGAGAGACATTTTATAACGTTATCATGCTTTGTAAAAAAAAAAATAGAATTCAGAAGCGATTTTGACTTCACAGACGTATCTCTTTCTCTATCTCTGACAAAGAAGCTAGACGGATGAACTAGTTCACTTTGAAGCTATCAGCAGAGAAGTAGTGGAGGGTATACGCGGGTATGCTTCGTATACCCACCTTACGTTTACAGGCATTACCATATACCCACCTAAAATTTATGAAATATGCAGATATATGCGAAAGTAAGCGAAAGGTTTCATGATAATAAACGAAGCGTATACCCATCTAAAATTTTATCATTACATCCCTGGCTATTGGCCCAGGGACAACAATAAAAAGAAAGAAAGAAAAATAAAGACAGTAACTGAGGCAATGTTAAGCTGTGTCCGAATGTCACTGTTTCCGTTCTCAGTTTCAAAATTTATCTCCATGACGGGACACAATACTAAAGATTTAGTGCTGTGATCCTCTATACAGAAAATATCCGTAGGCGATTGGTATAATTATTTTGCTTCGAGGCGTTCCATTTAAATACAAATTAAACCTTCAAAAACATATTCATATTGTGATCGCCTCTCATTGTCAATCATTATTAATTTTGTATTTATTCTTAAATTTTCATTTTTGTAATCACATTTCTATAATTAACTTTTATTTTCACAAATATTTTATTCTGTTGTAAATTCTAAAGAATAATAAAGATGGCGGGCAGAGAATCTCAACACGAACACCCTTTAGCAAAGCAATATACGGCAAACCACACACACTTACGGAAATTATGACGTAGACCTATTGTTCTACTTTCCTTTAAGCGGCCATTTTGTTCATTTTTAAGACATCATACGATCGTCACGTGAAAGCACTAAGACGCACAAACAAGAGAGCAATGAACTATATTAACCTAATTATTTCGTCACTTCAAGACCGTATATAAAGGACCCCGACAGACCAATCGATCTGCTATCTCACACAGCCGGTCCATGCTGTCACTCTGTACCACAGCTCTAGAAGGAAGTCTTGAACAGTTTAAATCTCATCTTAAAAGAAGCAGTCAATTTTAATACAAGTCTTAGAAGCCCTTTCAAGAACACAACTTTCAACTTTATTTTCCAAGGTATGTTTCAAGGATTTCTTAAACATTGGTGCTTAAATAGTTTCATTGCCTGAACGATTTGTGTGCTCTGCTGAATATTTTAGAATTGAATATAGTTTTTCGGTGTATGCTGTATCTTATTTGTTCATTAATCTTCGAGTTGAGATTTTGCGCCTTTTAAGGGAAAATGTAAAATATTGTTATCCATTTTATTCCTAAAGCTAGAATATACTCTATCCCAGAAGTTACCATTATATTAGAGCTAATTCCCACTTAACTTACGTTGAACGTCCCTCTCGTATTTGCGAAAACTCAAACCATTATCTGAGTTGCGCTCGAGTAGACTTCTCTTTAGCCGCAAATAACAAAACCTAAAGTCTACATAATATTTGCCCCCACAAATAGAGGAATAATTTCTCTCTAATTAAACACAATTGTAAAGACGAAGCCAGACGTTCACATGGTGAATGGACGCCCAGGTTCGAACCAAGTTCGAATACGGTAATTTCCCAGTTTTTTTGTTAAATTTTAACACATTTTTTTGTAAATTTTTGCTTTTCGGTTATATAAAATACTCTTAGTGTACTGCGCTTTTCTGTATAGTATTTTAGGAACGTCGTGTTCAAATTTAATTCGAATCGGATAAATTACTAAAGGATGTGTTTGTCATCTTCCACGCGAACAATGGGAGAATATTCACCCAGACAACATAGAACCAATTGATATTCAAACTCAATATTTGAACTACCCTTAGTTTGTTCTTCAAACAACGCAGTGTGTGGCTAATATTCAGAAATATATTGCATATAATATTGCGCAAAGAAAACCAGTTAACCAAATTCTGACATCCACCACTTTAGACAAACATTTGCGTCATATGTTTTCGGCAATTGATCTGCATAATGAACAACAACGTGTAATTGTGCTACACACATTCATAAATAAAGCAATTACAGGGCTTTTTGAAGCACAATATTTCTTTGGAGATTCTTTTACGTTGCATATTACTGCTACAATATATAACACAATCGAGTTTTTTGTCACTAGCGATGACAAATCTACGATCCTCCGTGCAAAACTACCAAATATACATAACAAAGTAGAGATCATTTATGTTCGGCAAACATTAGCATAAAACGTGGATGCTACCACTATGCCAGTTGTATGCTGCCAAAATCATACAGTCAATTCGTCTTTACGCTCCTAAATATTCGCGATTGATTGCACTTGCACCCGAACAGGAGATACATCTTCGCGAAATACTACTTATTTGTGCAAAGAACTTTCTGAAAGACAGAAATTTGAGCAATTTTGTAAGCGATTGACAAATAAGATTTTATCTTTAACCTTGCTAATTAAATTTAAAGCAGGGAATACATTTTCTTTCTGCATGGAATTTGAAGACAATAATAAAATCAGGTTTACGATAAAGGATATGTAATGAGAACGGAATAAGAAAAAAAAAACAACTCTGCACTATTTACGTTCATGCCGGTTAATACACGACGACGCGAATACCGCCACATCAATTCTAGCGAATCGGACGAAACAAGACAATCTGATCATACATCTGATTCAGACGAAACTACCAATATGGCAACTCCAAACGTTATAGTCTATAATAACAGTTTACCTTTGCCTCGATTCAGCTCTAAGACAGGCTCAATTGACTCTTTCTTCAAATCATTTGAAGATGTCGCAAAACACAATAATTGGTCACAGGAGAAATGCAAAGAACTGTTACCCACTACATTTCTTTCTAAAGACAGGGACAGAATACAGGTGTGCATAGACAAATTTCACCTTCAGGACTTGCCTTATGATGACTTCAAAAAGAAAATACTGCAAATTTTCAGGAAGCCCAGTGCTAAAATCGATGTTGGAATTAAATTACGCGAACGTGTACAGCGCAAACGTGAGAATGTAACGAATTACGTTATCGATATTCAAGTATTGATAGCAAAATTCAATTACGACATTGAAGAAAACGCAACAGTAAGTCTTAAAATAAATGGCTTACGATCTTAGTGGAATTGAAAGAAAAGAAATGGATGGAACGGACAATTCTTCCCTTCCTGTCCACCGCCCAATTTTCGGCAGTCTTTGAACATAAACAAGGGGACTACGGGGGGTTGAAAAACCACTTACTGTTTGCATTCATTCAGGTGTTGAAATCTCCCTCCCAGCAGTGCTTCAAACTTCAAAGTAGAAACTCGCACAAGAGTTCCGAGTTTTCCATGCTTATTTCTGTGTACATCATTACAGGTAATACACATTGATTATAAACTTTACGCTTCAGACACATTGGAAGTTTGCTTTTGAAAATAAAGTGTAGTCTTCCAAAAGAACTCCACGACATTTTACATCTTCTATTTATTTCATCAGTCAACTTTACATTCGATGTTTTAAGCTGGCCTAGGTAAACATACTCATCAACTATGTCTATTGTCTCTCCGTTAATCTTCACTTCCTTCTTTGCAGCATGTTGGTTGTACATTACTTTTGTTTTACTTAAGTTCATTTTAAGGCCTATTTTCGAACTCCCGTTACTCAGTTCTTCCATTCTGGTTTGTAGTTCTTCTGCACTTGAAGCAAACAGGACTATATCATCAGCGAACAGTAGATGATGAAGATATTCGCTATTAATTTTAATTCCAACTTCATCACTGTTTAAATTCTGGAACACTCTCTCCAGGACCGCAAAAAACAGTTTTGGAGAAATTGAATCTTCTTGCCTTACCTCTTTTCCAACTTTGAATTTTTCACTGTCTTCATGCAGAATAATGACAGAAGTGGCAGTCGAGTAAATGTCTCGCAGTAACTTGATGTATACACTTTCGATGCCTTGATGTTCAAGTGATTTAAGTACTGCTGACAAGGAGACCGAATCGAAAGCTTTTCAAAATCTATGAATCCCAAACATAGTGGAAGTTCATATTCATTAGTCCTTTCCATAACTTCATTCAATGTTTGTATGTGGTCCATTGTGCTAAATCCACGACGAAATCCGGCTTGTTCCCTTCCCTGATTAAAATCCAAGTCTCGTTCAATACGATTCACAATAACTTTGGTGAACATTTTGTATAGGACTGACAGTAAACTAATTGGTCTGTAGTTTTCGACGCGTTCTTTGTCCCCTTTCTTGTACAACAAAATGATAACGGCATTGTTCCAACTTCTGGGTATTTCTCTCTTCCTCAGACACATAGAGAATAATTTAGCAACTTCCTCTTTCATTTTTTCACCTCCCCATTTAAACATCTCTGCTGTGAGTCCATCTTCTCCTGGTGATTTTCCGTTCTTTATCCCTTGAAGTACTTTATCCACTTCTTTCATTACGTCTGGGACATCAACATCAATTTCTTCTGAATCTTCATTTCCTAGCTCTTCCTCGGAGTAGTACAATTCTGTGTAGAAATTTTGAAATATGTTTATAATTTCATCCTTATTTCGTGTTACGGTCCCGTCTGGTCTCTTAACTGCAATTATTTGCTTTTTCCCTATCATGAGCTGCTGTTTGGCTTTCTTCAGGCTCTTGTTTTCCTCGATTGTATTTCTAACAAGATTTTCGTTATATCTTCGTACATCCTCCCTTATTTTCTTTCTTACGGATTTATTTATTATTCTATGTACTCAATCCTCTTTATGCAATTTTCCTCCTCTTTCATTTCCCTTCTTTTCTTCACCAAGAGTTTAGTTTCTTCTGAGATTTTGCTCTCTTTTTTCTTTCTGGTACCTGCTATCTCCTTGGCTGTTTTTCTTATTATCTCAGTCAGTATTTTATTTCTGCTATCGATGTCTTCTTCATCCTCTAACTCTTCCAAGGCGCTGAATCTGTTGCTTAGTTCTATCTCGAATGTCTGTCTGGGTTTTGCAAGATTTTCCAGATCTAAAACTGACGGTTTTTCTCTGATAAGCTTCTTTTTCTCTAGTCTAGTATTTAGTTTCAGCTTACATCTCACCATCCTATGATCACTCGAGATTTTGAATCTGTTGAGAACAGACACGTCTTGCAGAATTTCCCTGTTATTTGATAGAACGTAATCTATTTCGTTTATGGACCCATTTGGGCCTTTCCATGTCCACTTCCTCTGGGGCGGTTTCTTGAAAAATGTATTGGAAAAATACTGGAAACTTGATGTGACTGAAAAATACTTTGAGAGTTACCCTTCTTACCACATGTATTACATTCAGATATGTTCATTATATTTCACAAAATAAATTTATGAAATCGGGTACATCATTTTGACTTACCCTGTATTATAACATTAATTCGCAGCTTATTAACGTAAATAGCAGATCGTGCAGAGTGGTGTATTGGCTTAGCTTTCATAGGTCTTTGAGTGCCGCACATATCGTAACTCGCAAGTAGTCATACCGATGAACTTTGCTTTATTTAAAACAATAATAATAATGTTTCTCCATGGAACAAATGGGTTAAAGTTGGTGGTCTGTTTCTAGTAAAATTTTAAAAAAAATACAGGGAAAAAATGGATAATTTGCTCGTTTGTGTGGCTGATAATATATAAGAAGAGCGGAAGTTGAGTTTATTTTATTATATTATCGGTGATAAACATGGAACTATTTGGGAAGCGGAGGGAACTACTTGCCGGAAGGTTACCACATGATTGGATTGTGGGAAAGTTACGAGCATTTATATTGTGAACATGGCTACAGGTGTAGAGGGACATTACCCAGGATGTGAGTTAACACCATTGCAGTTTGTGAAACTATAAGACTATAATGAAGAAAATCTTTTGAAACTGTGTGAAAGTCATGGTTTAATAAATTTAAAAACAAATTGCAGGAAGTATGGTAAGCTTTGTTCCGACGAAAAGAACAGTAACGTATATGAGAACAAAAAGTGTAAAGATACATGACCGCACCTAACTTTACCTAACCTCCACGTTCCCATGTTCAATAATTGAAGAGAATCTACGAAAATGCAAGAAAGCAATTAATAATAATATGAACATATGAAAATATATTTTGATAATATACATGCCCGCCAAACCTTAAATAACCTCCACGTTCCCATGGTCACTAATTTAAGATAATGTACGAAAAATGCAAGAAAGCAATTATTAATAATAAATGTAAACATCCTCACCCTGCGCGGTAACCGAACGAAACAGAAAACCAGCGAACTGGACGTAAAAAATGAGTTTTAAATTTTTGTAGCTTTCATAAGGATTTTAGCCGAAAACCAGACGGACGACCAACTTAGGAAGTAATGCCGAACAAATTTCACGTTGTGCTCATGATTTAGAACTTGGGAAAAGAGGAAAATGTTCGCTTGAAATTAAACGTGCATTACGCTAGCTTTTCGCAATTTGGGTGAGCAGCCAATTGAAACACGCGTTTTATTGAGTGTTCTACATACTGCGTAATAAGACACGTGCTTCATTTGGCTACTCACCCAAATCACATGCAAAGCAAGCTAGCATGTAAATCAGTCCTTAGCAAGGATTCTGCCGGATTCCCCAACGGGTGGTGTAACCCCCTACAAATCGTCAAGCATCCCCCCAATTTTAATATATTTGTAGTTAAAAGTCAAAAATATTTATACCTGTAAATATTTTTGCAGGGTATAAAAATATTTACATTCCTAGCTTTGGCTTTACGTTACACAAACTAAAAACCCTCCCGCAGTATTAGCAATTTCAAACATGTCATAAACTTAAGTCACCGTCCCGACTTTTTCAAATGTAATAGTGTAGTCTCCCGAACTTTCTATCCTGGTACCGTCATTAATAGCGGGCAAACAAAGCCCTGTTAACAAAATGCCAAGTTAGGTTATCTAGGTAATGTTCCATTTTAGTAACTTTACAAGCTTTTTACTTTTAATTTGTCCATGTAATTTCATATGTTTTCTCTTTTAGCTTAATTCAATTTGCTACGGTAGGCCTAGGTTCGGTTAGGTATACTCAGATATGAAAAAGTAAAAAGACCAAGAACTGATTTTGATGGAGCAATTTCCGATGTTATTTTTCAAAAATATGCTTCCTAAAAGCATGGTTAATACAAATGCAATGCTCTTTCTGTTATATGAAATGTTCCATTTATTCTCTGGTTTTTCCTAACATACATTTTCGTGATTTATTTTTTAATGCTTTCAAATAATTTCCCATGATTACATATTTCTTTCTTTCTTTTTCTCTGTCTTTTTTTTACAAATTTTGATACCAATGCCTAATTAATGATCAATATATTTTTTTTCTTTTCTGATAACATGAGAGAAAAGATTATTGTTACTTCTTCGTTAGAGTTATATTCTTCAGATATTTTCCACCACACATCGCCTAATTCTTTTTATTAGATGCTGTATTGGTAACTTTACATTCCCTTTGTCCTTATATTTTGCCTGTATTTAGGCAAATAAGCCCCTCTTTTTACGTACACGAAATCACTTTGGGCTTGCAAGTTTCTAACGTTTCCTCTTCTCGCTAGAAACAATCAAATAAGTGACAAAACTATCGAACGCAACGTGATTGTCTAATTTTCCCATTATTTTTCTAGCCCCGCTGCAGGTTTATTTTACTAAACAAGCCCGTGGCTCAACCGTCACCGCGGGATTCCGTCGTAAAGCACTGTGCAACAGTAACACAAAGTGATCCCTTCGGCAGACCGCGGGGACTGGGCACCCACGGGCCAGCTGCGTGCCTGACTGTGCATATGGCGCTATATGTTAGCACATTTTGGGGAAACGAAGTGTCGCTGCTTTGCACTAGATAGGCAGGCGCTCTTTGCGCTTGTAGAATCCCGCATCTCGCCATGTGGATAATTTCTACTACCTGCTTCAGGAATAATTTATCGCAACTACTTTCTTCTCTGGCGATCAGTTGAAAGGCAGCCGTTTTAAATTTTAAATGAAATAGTATTTCATGTTCGAAAGTCAAGGATAAAATATATCTGCTCGAGTGCTTCTTAGAATTATCTCTCCGGAATAATGTCCGAAAATAAGAGTACTAATTCTTTATTATTTTGCTTTGGTATTCTGAAACGTACCCGTTACTTTAAATCAGCCTGCCGCCTATTCTGAGTAAAGATTCTCTCAGCTCAGTCCGGTGCATGTTCAAGTAGTACGTAATCCTGATAAAGTAGAAAAACTGAGAAACGTATGAGAACTCTAGGCTATATAATTTTCAATTTTACACCTTTTCTAAAACCTGAAAAAGGATGAAAAGTTCAGCAAAACATGTAATAGCACTCACCGAGTAGCCGTAAATTAGTTGATAGAATATTAGCTTCGCTTACGGGAGGTCGTTGGTTTGATCCAGCACCCGACCGTCCCGGCTGAGGGTTTTTCCTTTCACACCAGCCAAGTTGCGAGATCGTACCTTCAACTTATGACCTGGCCGACCCCTTTTCGCATCCTTTCCCCTACTCTGCCCAGCCCTAAGCCACCCTAATGATAGAAGGTTATAAATGAATTCAATTCATTGTAATAACACCATACACGAACTACGAAGAACAGGATCAGTTTCACGGAGACTTCCATTTATACGGCATGCGTAGCAACTTAAGGCTTTAATTTGTCACAAGAAAAATACTAATTCGTTAGAGGCTGTTCGTACTCTTAATTCAAGTGGGCATCCCATCATTCCCCTGCTTGACTAATGTATGCCTCGGAATCACGTGCTCCAGAGTCCGATCCCACGTGGGAACCTTTTCATCTGGTGAGAATCGTGAACAATTTAAGTTTCTGTTGCAATTGCATTTGAGATGATTATAAGAATGACCATAATTGATTTGTTACTTTACTCGTGAGAAGATATTCCTCAAAAGATGAAACATACTATTAAAATTACGCTTTCGTTCTTTATTTTTTTTTAGATAATTTTAAGAGCATCTTTTATAAACTTACATTTATATACCAGACAATCATCTATGGCATAAATATGTCACATGTCTGTGGAATTATGTCTTTTAGCAAGCACTCAGTGAGAAGGAAGAAGATAGCAATCAACGTGCTATACCCATATTCGCCTAGTGAAGCTTAAACAAGCCATAGAGAATGTCAATCAGTATGATGACAAAGAATCTAACCTGTCTGCCTATCAAATGCCGATCTAAAGTCCGTGAACGTAGCCACAGGATTAAGGAAGCTGCATATGTTTTATTTCTTGCTATTCTACAAAGTAGATTAATATTCAACCAGTTATTTCATGTTATTAGTTTCCATTAAGGAGGCCCTATCCAATCTCAACGAGATCAAAGAAAATTTTTGTTAGTTTCAGAATATTACACACTACAAAGCTTTTTTCCCGTAGAGAATGCCAACGTTCTCTTGAATCACTTACGTTTCAACAAAGAGAATTCATGCGCATCCTATTTTGTTTCGTTTGAAACATAAAATCTTGCTTCAGTTTAGTGTACTTAAATGTCTCGTCATGAGCCGCCACTTCATTTAAAAAAAAAATAGTATATTAATTTATTCCCTGTAAGTCCCTACAGCCTGGTGTTGTTGTTGTTTTGCCTAGAGCGTATTGTTATTGTTATTCAATAATAATATTAATAATAATAATAATAATAATAACATAATGTGAAAGATGTAATAATAATTTGTGCACTACCCAAGGTCCAGTCGCTACTGATATATATATTTCAAGAAAATTTATCAATATAATTTATAAAGTTTTTTTTTGCTGATTTAAAATTCATTTATTTTCATGTTCGAACATTCAAAGTACGAAAGACTCGATTTGTTGTAGTCTAGATTGCGTAAGTAAGTACCAAGACTAAATTAATATAGACCCAGAACTCGCAACCCAATTTTCTTTAAATGACAGCCATGTTTGGTAGACCGTCTATCGAATATCCACTATATATGGAGGTTACTCTAACAGGCCCGCAGTTGGGCCTGCACAACGTGCAATAAGGGAACATATTTATATTGCTAAATGCTGTTGCTTCCTCACCTACTTATCTTACACCGTGACTATAACCAAATAATAATAAGAAGTTAATACAAGAAGTTTTCACGTATACCTCGATATTAGCGGCACGACACTTGTGGCCAGTCCTGATGACTTTAGTTTCTAACCAAGGATGTTCTAATAGAGGATATGAGATTTTGTTAAGAATAGCATATAGGATATAGCCTTACTGATAGACGGGTGAAGTTAAATTTAATTCAGTGCCCAAGAAAATATTTTAGGTCTGCTCGCAAATATTATATTTAAATGTTCTAGAATTGAAGTTGAAAAGGGAAGGGAATATTTCAATCCCGAGTTGAGATAATCCACAAGTTAATCTCCGAGTCCAAAATAAAATTATTATAGATAGCGGATTCGCATTCTCTCCTTTTTCATGACACCTGGTGCCTGTATTTGTCAACTTTTAAGGCTCCTTTCCGTGTAAGCTTGCGTTGCTTGCTTTGCGTACGATTTGGGTGAATAGTCAATTGAAACACATATTACACTTACTTTACAATAAAACGCGCAATAAAACCCCTCTTTCTATTGGCTATTAATCGCACGCAAAGGAACCATCGCAAGCATTTATGAAAAACAGCCCTTACTCT
>JAGDQP010002740.1:0-30692 GCA_022664845.1 Lepisma saccharinum | reverse complement strand
ACGCAAAGGAACCATCGCAAGCATTTATGAAAAACAGCCCTTACTCTTCAGTTTGCATTTCCGGAGGACTGTCTCAAGCCCGCTAACCAACTGTCACAATATTTTTTTTAACAACTGTTTGATTGGATACCGTTCTGTGTCAAAAGTTTACTAGCAAATGGATATTGTCTAGTATAACCATGCTCCTTACACAAAATGGTAGAAAAATGACTGAATGGTAGAAGAGTTTGTGGCAGGAAGAAATGCAAACTAAAGAGTGAAAGGTTGTTAAGTATCAATACTTTCGTGAAACAGGCCCCGTGTGTTAATGCAGCCTGACTAGAAATTAAATATTTCTAGATAACCCTCCAGTGCTCAACTTACAACTTCAGATTTTCTTATGTTTTTCAGTTCCATTTATGTACCTTTCTGTGAATTGCTTTCTGACAATACACAAAATTTTAAAGCTAACAGCCATTATTAGTGACTCTGTTTTGGCTGGGGTCAATAAAGACCCCACGCGAGTACTGGTGTTACAAAACACTGCGAGTACTGAAGGGTTAAACCAATCCGCAATATTTACTCTTCTAATCTCTCCCGTACAAACGTTCCTTTCTAAGTTTTTAAAACAAACACAATAAGGGCTGATTTTCATTAACACTTGCGTTCCTTGCTGTGCTTACGATTTGGGTGAGTAGCCAATTGCAACACGTATTTTATAGCATGTTATCTTCTAAGATAAGTGTAACACGTGTTTCGATTAGCTACTCAGGGAAATTGGAAGCAACGCAAGATTGAATGAAAATCAAACCTAAGGGCTCATTTTCAAGCCCGCTTGCGCTGTTTCCTTTGCTTGATTTGGGTGAATAGCCAATTGAAACACGTGTTACAACAGGTAATAAAAGTACACAACGAAACGCCACGTGTTTCAGTTCGCTACTTACCCTAATCGGAAGCAAATCAAACAACGCAAGAGGGCTTGAAAATGAGCTCTAAAAGCAATATTTATGAATCACTCCCAAGAGGTGGGTGGCTCCCAGGAGTACGGCATATAATTTCAATGCCCCTGGGAGACACCCACTCTTGGGGTTATTTATAAATATGGCCATAAGAATCGCTGAACATTAGTACCCTCGTTCGGCTAGACAGACGCTAGATGGCAGGATAGATTTCGACAGAATTGGTTTTGCTATCTATAATTATGCTATCAAGGATTTTTAACTAACTAACTCTATGGCTTATGGAACTCGCAAGTTCATCGCCGCAGCAACAAACGTTCTCCATTGGATTCTATCCTTGGTAATATCAAGCCAGTTTCCATCACGAACACCTATTTCACCAACATCTCTTCTAATATTGTCCTCCCAACGACGTCTCGGTCTTCCCAATAGCCTCCTTCCATCAGGCCTTCCAAACAGGATATCTTCGTCTCTCCCCATCCAAGCTACATGGCCTGCCCACCTTAGTCGTTGACATTTCATTATTTTTACAACATCTAGTGAATCGTATAGTCCACGGAGTTCTCCATTATGCAGTCTCCTCCACTCTCCGGTTATCTCGTCGCGTTTCGGCCCGTATATCTTTCTCAAAACCTTATTTTCAAATACACGTAATTTATGTTCATCTGCTAGGGTCGTACTCCAACTTTCGCAACTGTAAAGTATTACCGGCAGAATAACCGTTCTGTATATTTTTAATTTCAATTTCCTTGATATTAATCGCTATGTTAGAAGTTTTTGAATAGAAACATGCATTCCCCGATAGTAAGCGACTTTTTATTTCTTCCGTAACCTCATTTTTGCTTGTTACGTATGCTCCCAAGTATTTAAATATGCTTACTTTCTCTATGACCTCATCCCTAATTCTTATGTTTTTATTTCCTTCATTCCCTTGTTTCGGCTTGTTATCATGTATTTTGTTTTATCTATGTTTACCTGTAGACCTATCTCATCGCACGCTTCTACTAAGTCATCGGTGTTGCTTTGTAGTACATCTATATCGTCCTCTATTAAATTTGCATCATCTGTGTATACAAACAGTTGATTCAAAGCATTCAATGATAGTCTCTTTTCGTCCCCTTTAATTTTTATAATCTCATATTCTAAAGCAAAGTTAAACAGACGTTGTGACAAGGCATCGCCTTGTTTCAAACCGTTGCGAATCTTGAAACTGTATCGCATATTATTACCCATCCGTACTTTGCTTATGGGGTCGCTGAGACACATCTTCACTAGTTGAACCATTTATGTAATAGTACTTTGAGAATATAATAGTATATAATAGAGTATACTAAAAATAATATTTACGTTTTTTTACAAGAATTAAAACATAAATGAAAAGGCAGGCAGCACAGCATTATCAAGCGTTTAAAGCTGAGTTTGAAACGAAAATTCGGTTCATCTTGGTTTAGACTGGAAGTGGACAAATCAGATTAAGTGTCTTCTCCGCACCCTGATTTTTTATATTCATGAAATTTTTAATAGCAGCAGCCAGTTCAGTATCGCTTTTAGATAGAAATTATTGGGTTAGCTTAGGTTAAAAAATCACGTTATATATTAATCACTTTCACCCACTCGGAATTATTCCCGCGAGAATGACGAAATGTTTATTGTATAAATAACTTGATGATATTTTGGGTCAATCTGTAAAAGTTGCCAACATTTACATAGAAAGCCCGGAATCTCTTATAGCTTTCATGTCAAACTTTGTTGTTCTCAGACGCTAAAAGGTTGACCTGTGAACATTAAATAAGGATCTCTTGGCCGCATCCTAAATGGCATGATGCACCCTGGAATGCTCCCTTGATCCATCCAATCCACGGTTAACCTTTTGTCCCGAATCACCTCCGACCATGGATTCTACTTAGCTATGAGGGTTTATTTTCAAGCCCGTTTGCGTTGCTTGTGATTTGGGTGAATAGACAATTGAAACACGTAATAAAACTACACCACAATACACCACGTGTTTCAATTGGATACTCACCCTAATCTCGGGCTTGAAAATGAGTCCTGAGTGTTGCTTTAACAGCACAGAAGAATGTTGGCGCTGCTGCGATGGTGTTTCGTAGTCCGCGTGATATTTAACAAAATGATTTTGGAGAGAAAGTATTAGTTGAATATATACTGTGAAAACTCTGTCTTAGTGATTCTTCGTTCTTCTCTTCTTGACAAGAAGTTGTACTTATGATGGCTTTTATTGTAGTAGAGACTGGCAATATGACGGCTTACTAGAAGAAAGCCGCTGAAATCTCCTGGGATAATTCTACAACATTCAAAAAATTTTCGGCATTCATTTCAGGGAAATTTACTCAGTTGTGTTATTTAGTGTAACAGTGTTTTTATACAATAGTTTCTCATCACGAAAATTCAAAATTAACAGTGATAACATCAAAAGTGACGTTGACTAGAGAGTATGGAATGACTGACGACTATGGCGGACAGTAACCATAGCAACTAATAAATAACTGACCATAAAATGTCAAATAAAATGAACGATAGACTGTAAAACTGTATAATATTACTATTTTAATGTCAATTAAAATAACAATTTTGCTATGGGTATGAAACAAGATTAGCGCTCACGGCAACAAGATGCAAGACTAGACAAGACAAGTCTATTGTAGTATATATTTTGGTATATAGAAGCGTATGTTAAAGATCGTAAGATTGTGTATACGGATAAAAGTTCGCATACTGTTATGGGTTATATATATGTTGCATGCCTAGCTCTTGTTTGTACTTAGTCGTGGTAAATTGTGTCCTGGATGTTCGTCACTAACACGTATATTAGTTGCTTGGTGGATTCAATAAATATTTTGATTAACCCAGAAGTATTTTATTGGAACTGATATGTTTTGGTGTCTATATGTTTAGTTTTACGTTTACTAAAGCTAATTTCCTTTAACTTAGCAGACACAACAAATCTATAAAATGTTTCGATCATAATCAGACAATTTGTATTTACTATTTTAAAACTGAAGCTTCTGCAGCTTGTAACCTTTCGTTTAGTACCGAGATACTAAATGGCAGTATAGTTAAATGCTAAAACTAAAATCAAGTCTCGTTACTTGAAAGAGTTTTGATTAAAACTATATATGGTTTGTGTTGAAGATGTATAAAATTTATTCAAAGCTACTTCGCAACTAAGATATGTAAATAACATTCCGTCCTCATTGTCTGAACGGTGTATGACGCAACTGGCAGATATTGTCATTATGCAAAGAGTATCCGTTTGTATTGTAGCATTGGCAATCGCCAGCTAAGTAACGACAACAACAGCTAATCAGGGCAAGTTATGCTATCACAGTGTCTCTCGCGACAGGGGAATTAGCTTAGACTTCATTAGGCCATAATATATGGTAGCATTTGAAATTTACCTATCATATAACCGGGAAATTTAAAAATGCTTATCGAATTCGACTTACGAGTTAGAACCAAACCTCTCATGCCACGCGAAGTACTGAATATCGATTTTATTTGGTGTTGCGTTCCCCTGACACTAGGAGCGCTACTGTTCCCATGTTTTCCTGTCAAGGGCTCGCTTAGTTATACATTGATCTTTGGTTTAATAAGTTTCCCGCAAACTCCGACAACTTACTTCATCACCGGAATTCAAAAAGTGTTCACTGTTGTCCGGAATGGACCCATCTGCTTCGCACCTATGTTCTTTATGACAATAATAATTGTTCACTATTGTTTAAGTCAAATAATAAGCCATACAGAACAACACATTAGGCTAGCTAGATTTTATAGAATTGAATCACCAACATTCTTTGAATTTTATGAAATACGTAACGTTCTCTGACGAATGTACACTTCTGCTATCCAAATTCGGAAAGCAAGTAAGTTATATATAAAAGTAATAAAAGCTAGATGAGGAGAGAATAATATTTGCTATTCGTACTTTTCATTTTGGTTTTTTTATACGGTTTGTTTTGTGGAAGGTCAACTAAGATGGGTCTCGTAGGACAACTGGATTGCCATTTCAAACAATTCCTCTTGGTTGAAATTTCCCTTTCGTTGCAGTTACATTGATTGACATCTTCCAACTTCTTCAATCAGTAATGTTCACTGTGACGTACTTTCCTACAGAGTTGTTCCGTTTGGATTCGTACTCGCTTTGTCTGTAGTGGTGGTTAATTTTTCATCGTCTGAGTTGTTTGACATAATAAGATTTGTTTTTACCTACGAATTGACAACTATGTTGTTGAAAATCTATGTCTCCATAGCGTCCATGATGACAATGTTTAAAATTTTAACGTCCATCTTCCTTTTTTTTTTGTAATTTATTTTTGTCACACTTTGATAGTTAAGATGTTTACTGGCCAGATGGCACTGCAGTCTATGTTGCTTGTCGTCGATGATATGCTTTTAATTAAAGGCAGATAATCAATGCCACTGTGTTAAATAAGAAAAAGGAAGTACTTTGACGCGCCAACGTCATACCGAAAACTCCTCCTCCAAGTAAAGTAGCTGGATAGTTAGTAAATGTTCCATAGCTTGGTAAGCATGGTATTTTGGGTAGGATTTTTTTTGTGTAGATGCGATGCGAGCTTATTTTAGAAGTCGTTATGCAAGTTAGTAGGACAATGAAAATTTATTTTGCAGATAGTTATTCACACCAGGTGTTGTAATGCATGCCATTGTGTCTGACGAGAGGGTGTTTACATGAATGCTTAACGTGCTTCGTATTTATTGGACATTATTACATTCTTGTTGATTGTGAAGAAGTGTATTACTAATTCGATGAAATAGTCTAGAGTGTATATTAAACATTAAAATACAATGCTAATCCTTGTGGTTTAGGATTCGTTTAAATATTACATCAGCACCCAAGGTTTCTCCTCGGTCATACTAGGTAAATGCTGGGACGGTACCTACTAACTACGCGTAGAAGACTAACTTCCAACATCGTATTTTTATTTTTGAGTGTTTTTAATTGTATTTGAATTATTTCAAGATAAATGTCTGTGCTAATTGTCGCAACATTTTTTTATGATGTAATTAAATCTTAATGGAGTGTAGGAATAACACTATGACTACACTAATGAGAGAGAAGTGTGTACATGATCTACATTTTGTAATTATTATTATATACGAGAAGAATGTAAGTAAAGCACTGTCAGGTTTACCGTATAAAAAGGTACGTGATTATTCCTGTTTTAAAACCATCACGTTGTAGGAGGAAAATTAAATATTCTTACATTTTTTAAAAAGTGTAACTCAATTTATACTAACATTAGAAACACGATATATCTCTTTAGCGCCCTTCTACAGCACAGAAGAGCTCCGTTCACTTGAGTCCTTTCGGCAAGTTTGGTTCATCCCAACGCACGGAAGATAAAAAAAAAACTCCACAAAACGCAGTCGGAGGGCTTCAAGTCCGTTCCTTCCCCCTAAATTCATATTTTCAATAAATATTAACATTTCAACTCCATCATTGATCAAGTACTGTCAGGCAATAGTAAAAAAAAAGTTTTTTTTAAAGTAGCATGAAATTAAAAAAAAATGTGATCCTGTTTTTTCTGACGTTCAATTTTTTAGTTTTTTTAAAATAACTATTTCGGCATTCGTAATTTCAACAGGTCACAAAAAACTGCCAAGTTCCTTGCAATATATAACCTACGTAAAGGAAAAAAAATGTATTATTATATCTACTGTCATAATTTTTATCCTTTTTTACGATCTGTGTGCGAAGTTTATGTAAACATATTTAGAACTCAATATAACTTAATGCAAATAATATTCATATCTGCAACTGCACACTTGGTTAAATAAAAACCCACTTAGGGGTATAAACCCGCGCACACGCCGCCCAGCTTCCTTCGGAGTTCGGACACACGCTCCCCGTACACACCTAGCGTAACTAGATTCAATTTGGTAGACCTAACTAACCAGACGTAGCGCTATCTCATAGAACAGTTTGAAAGTGCGTAAATGGTACGACGTAAGAGAGAGAGAGAGAGAGAGAGAGAGATTGCGAAAATTCCAAAGTGAAGAAATTAATCAAAAGTGATGTGTTGAGCGATTTTTACGATATGGGTGGTCAAGTGTATATAGTGTAGGAAAACCGGCAAAACGCGTTTGTCGTCGTAGCGCCTTTTGTGAGGTAACAATGAGGAAACAACAAACGTTGCCATGTTTCAACATTCTAGTATTAAATTCAGCGTGACACAAAGTTGCAAGATAAATTACATAATCATAATGATAATAATCAACATACAAAAATAGTTCAATAGATCTATTCAGCAAAAAAAAAAAAAAAGAGTTAATTACTCAAGGTCATCTTAATCTTTACCAGAAGGTTCGTTAAAAAATCCTCGTAAAATTGTTCTGATTAATTTTCACAAAACAGTTACGTTAACAACACAACCGTATTTCTATCGAACAGAGTTAAAGGTATACGCTCATACACTATTTGATAATAGCTCCACATATGTATTTATTTGTATGAAGTGAGAAGGATGTAGAGAATGCTCGAAGCCATTCGAAGTTTCCCCACCCTTTTGAGGAAATAGTAACGGCTCGTAAGTAGTAAGTAGAGTTAAGTACGTATTGTGGTTAGTGTACAAGGGCATATGCAAAGTACACTGTAGTGTTGTCGACAATTCATCGGTGGTCAAGTGCACTGACTGTCTATTTAATCCCTAGACTGAGAATGTAAGAGAAAATATTTTTGGCTTTTGTTTTTCTATCTTGGTATAATTTTTAATGACTTGTGAATGGTCTTACTCAGTAAACGCTGTAAGCAAACAACACTACTGAAAGTTTAGATACGAATCTTTCAGCTATAAAAATCATCTTTAATCGCTATCCGCAAGAATCAGACAGAATTTTATGCTTTGTATGAGAAAATATTATGAAACTAAGATAAGCAAATAAATTATACATAGGGTACAAGGGATCTATCATTTTAATGTTTCGTCTGGATAGGATCTCGCGCATTATTCCCTTCTGTATAATTGATGTCAAGCTGCGCTATCTCCAAAGTACGTATTTTTATAATTGTCCTTGAATGGTAGATTTTAAGAATTAAATTTACTGTAATTGAATGATTTGAAGTTTGGATTTTCAGAACTAAATTAGACCCAGTACGCCATAGACGACTTATTCAATGACTGTGTGTTGTAATATCAGGTCAAATACTAGTATTTTGTCGCAGGTTTATGTGAAAATTAAGATTTAACGAAAATGCATGAATCCGATATGACCAAGTTAAAGAATAATGGCCGTGGAAATTATTATTATTTTCAGGAGGACGAAGCACTATAATTATCAGTATAATCCGATCAGCATTTGCTCAAGTAATTTCTGTGCATTTTACAGAATTATTTATATTTAGTGATGGCGTAAGCTTTTGTGTTGTTCATGACTTGTCTTGTATTTTCGGTTTTGGTAGTGAAAGTCAAAATTGGGAGGGTGTAATAAAATTTTAGTAGGGTTTCGATCTATTTTTCTTGGTTTTTCTTTAAGTTGTGGGGCGTGTTGTGAATTTAGGCGGTAAATACCTCGAACTGGGGGTCTGTCGGAATCATTGTATCTGTTGCTGCCAATATTATTGTATTACATAATAATAATTCGCAGCTATATTTAATACACTACTGAATGAGCCCTCTCCCGAAGGAAGAAGTTGCATTGTGGATTTTCGTAAGGCAGACGCTAGTTCAAAATTGGATATGGGTAAGATCATCCACAGCATCTCACCAGACCATCTCAGATTTCGATGAAACTTGCTATGGTTGGAGGATTTGTGGCGCTGAAACGAGAAATGTTAATTCTGCTGAGATCAGTGTTGGGGTTCAAAAGTTATGGAGGTTCAAATTTATGGCAAAGTTGACAGAAACGTGCGCGCGAAACTATATCAGAATAGAAAAACATTATTACCTTATTCGTATTTGTCCTAGTGAGGTCAGGTTTGTTTTATGGTAATCAGATTGAAATGAGCCATCGTCCGGAGTGAAATGTGTACAGCGCAGTTTAGTTTCAGATCTGGCTTATTAAAGAATTGCAGTTTTCCGTATGCATTCTTATATTTCAGCACCGGCCACGCCTTTAATTGTGACAAAAACTACAGATAAGTGGTAGCATGCACTTACACTATGCCAAAAACTGGGATGGAGAAATGAGAAGACGTGGATGAGATAAAAGGTTTTGTTAAAGTATTTATTTGTCCACTTCTTTTTCCTCCATCACAGTTTTTGAAGTGTTACGAGTTATCTGTACAACAATTTGTGTCGCAAGGCTGAACACGGAATGCTGCAATAGTTCAATCAGCGAGATTGCTACTGTCCGGTGTACCCATTTCTCTCCAAACATTTCATTCTGATGTCATAGAATTAAGGTGAAGTCTCCAGGACGAGTACGAAGTAAGTTATCCTGTATTTTCTACTTTCATTTGGTGTCGCTCGCACGCTTCAGTCATTTTCACCATAATTTAAATCTCCACAACTTTTAAACGTCACCACCAATTTCAGTACAAATTAAAAATTTGGGCTCAGCTTAAGAAATTCTTTAACCATACAAATTTTTATCAAAATCTCAGATGGTGAAGTGACATTTTCACTTTTCTGTGAATGATTTGACTTGGAATGATCCACAGATGTACACAGATTAGAGTTTTTAAGGCCGAAAATACCGGAAATTTTCGAAAAAAAAACTGAAATTTTTACACGAGGCAAAAAATTGGTTTTAATGACGACATATATATATTTTTTTGCTTTTTATCACCAATATTCACAATTTAACACACCTAATGCATTTGTCATTTAGGTTTAGTACAATTAAATGCTCTTACGTTAAAAAGCATACAAAAAACCTTTCAATTTACATTAGGAATGCAATATATCTCATTAGTACCGTTGTATATGATACAAAAGTTCTCTTAACTTTAGGCATCTTTGCCTCAGACCCCCAAAAATTAAAAACATGCTTCCAAACTTTGTCAGATTCCGTTTCTTTGCGGATTTGTTTTTGTAAATGTATGTTTCGAACGTCAACTACAATTTTAACTAATTCATTCACGTTAAAATATCAAAGACCCCATAATATAAAAAAAACGTTCTTTTCCAAAGTAGCACTAAAAATTAAAAATCTTTCCGGCGATCAATTGTTTCGTTTTTTAAAAACACTAACACATTTCGACCTTCTGTTTTGGCCTGTTTCTTGTTCAGATATTATCTTCACAAAATTAGAATAAATTCTTTCCTTCTCAACGTAATTACAAATTTGCGAAAAGAAACAATTAAAATATATCGTACTCCTTTTGAACTTTTTCGAATTGATTTTATATATTATTTGAATTGATTGATTTCACATGATTATACATGACAAAGCGGACCAAATAAACGTTTACGTAATATTGGATTGTTCAGTAGTTCTGCTAAGAATTCGTTCTTGTATCCCTCCAAACCACGTTAATCAGCAGCTTTTATTTCTGGAAAACATGCCGGAGATCATTCTTAGAGCTGACCCTAATTTCATTAGTACGTAAACCACTCAAAATGCATTTAATCCCTTTTAGCACGTGACTATCATCGTGATGACTCACTGTTAATAAAATGTAGCTGTGTTCTTTCTCATTTTGTTTCAGGAAGAATCCTTCAACGGAGACTTTTCAGCTTTACTTTGTACTCTGAAGCTAAAAAATACAAGAGGAAAGCAATTTGGCTATTTCTAGTACCCTTCAAACATATAACGTGATGATTGATAATTTGTATAGCTTTTTTAATAAGTGTGTGAAACGTTAATTTTGCACCTTTTACTGCACTGTTGATTAACTACTTGTGCTTAATTAAATTAATAAAAACAGAGATGGCTTCAAATGAAGACGAGTACAAGGCCATGCAATATCCAGTAGAAGTGAAAGAGGAAAAGTTTGAAATTGATGAAAATGAGGTAATATTTTTATATAAATTATTTTAAGGGGAATCTATTTTCGTTTGCTTTATATTTTCAGTTGTGCAATGTTCATGGATAATATTTCCGTTCTTTTTGCAATGGGAACGTGAAAGTTTAACTGTGCCCAATGAAAGACACTTCATTGATAAGTTTAGATAAGTATATAACTGGTACAAACGTCCGTTTCTTCCAGTTACTTTAAGTTACAGTTTGTTTTCTTTAAACATAACACAATATGTTTGTGAACCAAGCCTGATATAACAGTTTATCCCTACTGTGAATAACATTGCATTATTTAAGTTTCGGTAGCAGATATGCATACAATATTGATAAAACTATTTACCGTTCATGTTATAAATTAACATTTACATTCTTTTTGTTTTATTAATAAAGCTATATTGGATGTGGTCCTCTTCGTACTACATATGTTCTATTCAGTTGTGACAAATATTAAAAACATGGTGTTAGTGGGGGCATTCTCGAATGCGGCTTGTAATAATCACCGCAACAAAGGAGGCGTTAGTGAGAGCAGGTCAATATTTGGAACACAAACAGTGGTATATGGTCCTCTAACGTCTATGATTTTAAAGTGGGAGAAAATCCTTTAACTAATGTTTTAGATTAATGCCTGTAAGGCTGTTCTTACAGATAATACATAAACGTGTGAAGAATTATGGGAAACAATTAAGATGTGGACACTTCAACAACGTCTGCATAAACATGGTAAATGGTTAAACGGGGAGATTTGTTGTGCAGTAGTTGAATGCGTCTCAGTAAGCAACACAAGGGAATGCGTCCTTTCCTTTCCTATCTTCTTAGCTGAAGGTTCAATTTCTGAAAAAAAAATGCCTCTCAGCAATCAAGGACTATGCGCAACGTATACGACTGTGGCATAGTAAATTATTCGTCAGATGTTGAAATTGAATTGAATGGAATTGAAATGGTCCTTATTGAAGCCGGTGAGGTTCAGCCAGTGCCTGCTCTGCCACCTAACTCTTGTCAAAATAAGATTATGGTTACAATAGGAAAAAAGAAAGAATAGGTCACATTACCACAAAAATAGAATTACATGAAATATACAATGTTAATAATATACCCAAATTACAATACAATAAAAAAGAATGAGAAAAGAATAATGCGTGATGAAGGTAATAATAGTAATAATAATAATAATAAAGCTATATACTAAATGCACTCACTCACTCTCTTTCTCACACAAACACACACACATGCACATATACATACACTCGACGCGCAATATTTTTATTGGTGTCAACAGTTACATATCTACGAGGCGAAAAACGTTACCAATAAATAATAGTTCGAGCTTAGTAATTGCCTCCGATGGAGGAAATATTTGACCATATTTCTGAACACACTGGAAGTGGTAGAGTTTTTAATATTGATTGGCAGAGCTCCATGTTCTTGCTGCTGAAACAGAAAATGAACCAGCTGTTTTGCAGAGTCTGAAACGGGGGACATTAAAGGCATTACTATTACGTGTTGAGTACTGATGAACAGTTCTTGGAGAGTGAAGTTTATTTGCTAGGTAGATGGGTGTTCTATGTTTCAAAGTTTAAATATTAAACAACAATAGTTATTATGCCTGCTTGACATAGCATATTTTCATTATTTAGTTTTGGTAGTCATGTTCCCAGCTATGAATTCCAAGGCTGCATTTTACGCAGGCATTTTGTATTTTTTTGCATAGATATTGCTTTACTCAATGTTAAGTCCGGTCCGTAGACTACATCACAGTAATCCAAAAGAGATGAGATAAGGTTACGGACAAGATAGAGCTTAGTATCTTTCATGAAGCATTCGCGTAGTTTGTAAACATACCGCAAGGTTGACAGAACTTTCGTACACGTGGTGGACACATCAGAGCTTCAGGTAAAATTTTCATCCATCTGGACTCCTAAATTTCTGACCACCTTGGAGTGTGGAATATTCACGTTCATTGTGTTCACGTTAATTTCATCAGTAAATGTATTCAGATTCTTTTTGTTCCTATGATCGTGAATGTACATTTTTGTGGGTTAGTTAATAACCCTTTACCGACGCACAAATCACTGATAGCTTTCAGATCTTTATTAAGAAGTGTCACTTTTGTATTTAATAGACTGGATGGAGGCGAGATAAATAATTGTGTATCATCAGCATAGGAATAGATTTGAGCATGATTCAATGTAAGAGGTGGGTCAGATGAGTATTGAAAAATGTAGAGGACCTAATATAGGGCCTTGTGATACACCATTATTAATTTTACCTGGTTCAAATAGTACCAGTGCGGAATTTTGTAACAACTCTTTGTTCTCTGTTGTAGAGATACGACCGGAACCACGAGAGAGCAGACATTGCGATAAATAAGTTTGGCTAAAATTAAATCGTGTTGCACTAAATCAAATGCTTTTGCGAGTTCAAGCAGAACTTTTTCAGTAACATAAGATGAATTAATTGACTGTAATTTGTAATAATGCAGTAGTAGTGCTATGATGTCTGCGAAAACCGGAGTGGCTAACAGGTAGTAGATTGAGTTTAGTTACATATTTGTACATTTGCTGATATATATTTTTTCAATCACTTTCGACAAGATAGGTAATATAACAGTGTCGTTTAGAGTTTCATTCCACTTTTGGTTTCTTCTTATGTGGGATAACTTTTGCGTCCTTCCAATGGCTGGGAAAACAACAGCTATTAAAATAAAAATGTATAATGTGAGCTAATGGTGATAGAACGAATGGAAATGCTAAATTCAACATTTTTCTTGTGATACCGTCTAGAGCTGTAGCATTCGTCTTAATTCTTTTTTGCTGCTCTCTCCACTTCGAACTCCTTCACTTGACGTAGTGTAAATGGCTCTGACGGATGGTTAAATTTCATCGTATTGAAGTAACTCACGTTTCTAGATATCGCTGACTCTTCAGTAATTTTTTAATTAGTTGCATCTACAAAAAGAAATGTTTCTTATATTTGGATCATTTACGTTGCTAGGAAACTAGTGCGAATTGTTTCTCTTGCCCACTCCTAACTTACGGAGTTTATTCCACACAGCCGTTTTGCTACTGCTGCTATTAATGTGATGGGAGAAGTAAGCTACCTTCTCTTGTCATTGAGATTTTAGTAAGGTATCGGAGGTGTTTATACTCATCCCAATGTATTTGCAATTTTGTTCGATTATACTTACGGTGCGCATTAACTCTTAATTTCATTAACAACTGTATATTGCTTGAAATGTAAAGTCGTTTGCGGGCTGTTATTTTAGCAGTGGAAATCGTGTACGTATATCAAATGTCTATAAGGAACTTCTGTGAAAAAATGATCGTGCAATCTGACAATATTCACGCTCGTCAGAAAAAGAGTATTTGCCGTAAGATAAATATATTTATTTGTTTCTGCGTGGTTTGATTACGTTTAAGGTTTTAGTAGTTAGACATTGTCAAATCTTCCTATTAGTTTGTACACTTAGAGTCTAAGCACATTATTTACGTTATATGTTGTGATCAAATCAAGCACCGATTCGTCTGATTCAGTTATACGGGTGGGTTTGTTGTCAAGTTGAACGAGCTGGTATGCATCTAAAATATTCTTTAAATGTATGGCTTGTGGGTCCTCTGGAGACATTCGATCACAATTTCGAATTTGAATTTATTTTAAGGCCTTTAGGCAACTATGGCCGATCACAATTACGATTAAGATCATTAAGTGTAATGTATATATATTAAGTATTTACCTTTTAATGGGTGTATTAGTGCCCACCTGTATGACTAAATCATTTCGTTCGCGAAGTTTAGCAAACGAGGAGAAATGTGACGCAAGAGACGAAAAGGAGCCGTTTGTCGGAATTTGTCTAATTTGAGTTTTAACTTTCTTGCATTAGTAATATAATTCATACCAACTCTCCGCCAAAATTATAAAAATATCTTAAAATTTGACTGGGTTTTGCAAATTTGACTGAAATTTGCGAAGAAGAGGGGTATTGAGAAAAAACCAAATTAAACTTTTATAAGCACAATACTGCACTAAATTTACGAATCTTTCATATTTTAGAAACAATAAATTCTTTATTGAATGTTCTCTGGAATATTTTCTTTACTAGAAAACTTAGGATAAAACGCAAAAATTCTAAAACTCTTTTTGGGTTCCTTTAAAAACGTTGCTTTCCGACAAATGGTCCGTTTTCACTTTCTGAATCATAAATAATGCCCTTATTATCGAGCTTACGAAAATTCAGAACAGCCTATTGATATGTAATTACATATAATACACTGAGTCATATCAAGAAATGGCCAACAGAAAATAACACCCTATTCATAAATAAATTAGAGATAAAACTCAAAATTACCATATATCGATAAATTGCCAGCACAAAATTCAGAACAGCCCATTCATAACTAAATTACACATAATACACTAAGTTATACCAAGATATTGCCAACATAATCCATTTAAATTTATTTTAAGGCATTTAGGCAGGCATGGCTCAGGCCTACAGCATAATCCATGTATACTGTTTTAAAAGTGAACAACTGAATCATATTTATATTAAAACCCGATGCATGAAATATATTAAGTATCGATCTGGGCTTCCAACTACAAATTGCATGTATTACCAAGGACTAGGGAGTATATAGGATCGCCAGCTGATGAGAATTCAACGTATTAACTATAGATCGGAGTACTATCGAACTAAAGTCTTGCCATCTTCAGGTATGCAGGTGAACTACAGTCAAGTACTAGGGTGATCATTGGTTGTTACTTGAGCAGGAACACAACACAACGTAGCTGGCAGGTAACAAACAAAGAACTTCGTCAATATTCGGAAAGCATGTGTCCGCTCCCACAGAAAGGCTCCCATCAAAACAGTAGCGTCAGAAGTAGGAGCATGGTAGAACTAGGATCGATTCTTCTTGGGGTTGTGGATCCTTGACATTGTTGAAGCGACATTTAGTTTATTTACAGTTACTATGTATTCTGCAGTGCAATCCACTAACAAACATAACTAATGTTAACACGCTGCATAACTTTGTACTGCTTCCTGAATTCGAAATATTCACAGGAATGAAAAGAACAATATCCATTTTACATTTCTCAAAGACAAAGATAATCCGGTTCTAAATTCATTACGAACGGTCGTTGACCCGGTAGATAATGCTGCCTGCCGGTCACCAGGTTCTACTACCGTCCAATTACCGGTCTTAGTTCAAACTTTCGTCCCTTACGTGACCTGGCGATCCTATATGCTCTAATCATTGTTATTACCTGGTTTTTAATCGTCTATTACGTTAAGATATCATTACTCTTATAAGTTTGTGATTTATGTGAAACTACTTCACAGCGTTCTTCGAAAAAAATGGATGGGAAATTCCGAGACCTGTTTCTAAATTTTAAGAGTTATTTTTATTTTCATCTATAATAAGAAAATTCTTCTCAAACGTTGGATAACCTTCAACATGACTTGATTTTCCTTGACTCTCCTGTTATAATTATGTATGGTTTACCACAGCATGCCGTCGGTATTTCCAAGCACGTTAAGTATCTATATTCTGCCGCCTTTGTTTTAGCGTCCGACTTGCTTTCCTTAAACCCTGACACTCCTAGTTTCTCAGGATGTGAAGGAACTTTGTTTTCCCCTGCCAGAAAGCTTAAATTTGATTTTTAAAGTTTTGCATTGGCATGTACCCTAGTAGACCTTCAACCGATGTTTGAATTATTGCTTTTCAACAATTGTTTGCTCTTGGTTAAACATCAGTATGTCAAACGTGCACAGGTGTAATCCAGGACCCAGCCTATACCAACGTAAATTTCCGAGCTTCAGAGAGGTTTTTTTTGTTATCCTCAAGCTCCCGATTAACGCAATATCCTCGGCACTTTTTATGGTTCCTGGTCAACTTTTCTAGCGGCTATTTCTATGAATTTCGTTCAAATTTAAGCGAATATTCTAGATTTGGTATCAAATTAGACCATCATATGACCCAACACGAGCGTCTAGTGATTCTGTCTAGCGCTCACTACGTTTGTCTTGTTCGTTGTTTTTAAAATAAATACTGAATTAAATTATTGAAATTGCTATAGACAGTCTCAAAACTTTCGAGGCGCACTTAACAATCCACGGCGGTTCTGCAGGTGTCCCTCGGCAGACCAGGTTGAGTATCACTGCTCTATAGAAACAATAAAATTATTTTTCGCCAATCTTTTCTTGTCAATTTTCATCGAACTTTTCACTGCGTATCCTCTTACTTTATAGCTATATTCGCTTTGATTTATGTCTCACACGTTATATATTTGCTTTGGATACGTTCCACACACCGAAACCAAGTTCGTGATTTTTTCCGCTGCCCGTATTTTCTTGAGATTAATATCTGCATTGTAATTGTATCCTGACCTTGTATCTCTTAATCTTGTTTCCTTATAAATATTTTTTTTTGTATTTCAGCCGTGCAGTTCAGCTTGTACAGGTTCACAGGACAAACTAGATAAATTTATAAAGACTTTAAACCATGACGAAATTGTATCATCGATAGAGATCGTTAAACAGTTGCAGAAGGCATTAACGGACGCCAGTGAAAGGGAAATTGAAGAGGAAGACATAAAAAACGAAATAGAAATAAAACAAGAGAAGAATTCTGAGGAAATATTAGGCCAACAATCAAAGGATTTAAATAACATGGAATCAGATTTGCAGGTTAGTAGTTTCATTTGACATTAGTTCTTTCCAGGCTACGAATTAGGACATATTATTTTAACTTTTGAGACTATTCAATTGAAGTCACCAAAAATGCTAACGATTATAAATATTTTGGATATTTCACAATTCCTGATATTTGTCCGAAATATGCCATTTTAAATATGTTAAGAAATTTAACATTGAAAAGAAAATTATAAATTAATTGTGCAATAAGTTTACACACAAATAAGTTTCTGAAAGTAAATATTTAATTTGGAGGGCTTTCCCATAATCTTCATATTTTGACGCATGTCCAGGTTAATAAAATATTTCCATTTTAATCAGACGTGGTGAAATAGATGTAAAATTTATTAAATATAAACACGGTTAGTAATCATTTTAGTTCTGCTCTTTAAATACTAATGCGAGCTGCTATAATGATTACTTGCTAATCTTTGTTCTCTAACAACGCTACTCGGTAAAGGAATGAATATTCTAGTATCAGAAGCAAGTTTCCCATTTCCTGCCTCAAAAATTGCTGGTGGTACATTCTCCAGTAAAGAGCCAGAGACAAAATTGGCTGTGTTAATATTTCATTAAACCAAAAGACTTGAATGGCAACTTTTTGTTTCTTTTAGATCGTCAGTAATTAATAATCTATTCGGAAATCTAATCTACCGCCGAAGGTTTAACAATTATATTAGCATAGCAACTAAACATCTACAGTTGTTACTTCTCTAATATTATTTTTAACTATTTGGAATAATTATTTTTGCCTTGTAAAGTTGAAAGGTAATAGTTCTCAACCCCCGAACCCACACCCTAAATGCGTCCCTGATTGTAATAATACAGCAACTACATATTTTATTCCGGTACAAAAATATTTCGAATACAATTATAGAAGTGGGAAGAATTGGTAAATATCTTCATGAATGCGGAAGAAGTATTGAAAAACTTCTAATAAGGAATAACATTAAAAGGGGATCAGATACAGAGGGGCTAAAATTGAACTTTTGAAAGAGAAACGGAAATCCAACGATATCAAGAAGGAAAACGAACAATTGAAATGAATTTGGTGATTCCACGATACAAATGAACACACACTCTAAGGAGAAGATTTATGGATATAATTTTTGTCAATCAGAAAACCGTAATTCGGATTTCAATATACACGTAAATAAAAATGTTTTTCTTCGAAGGTAAATGTGGTCCTAATATTTTTTTCTGTAGCGAATTAATGTATTAATTTACAGGAAAGAAACTCGATGTAGTGAAATAAAATGTCGTATAATTAGAATACCAAAAATTACCTCTGACTAAATAAACAATTGCGGCTTTACAATAGTAAGACATATTTTAAAGTTTATAAACTCAAATTCAGCGCCATTACTTGTCACTGAAATCTTCAATCAAATCGCAATTTCCCAGAATAGATGCAACCTCGTTTCCTATAGATAGAAGAGCCAGCGGGAAGAGTCTTGAGTCATGGGGTTCCTTAGATAGTTCTTCGTGAGCCTCAGCTTAGAAAAGCTGTTTCGGCAGACATAACACTAACTGGAATCGAGGCTAAGGAATCAATTATATGCCCAGTTCCGTAAGCAAGTAATAAAAATAAAGTAGACAAATATCGTCCAGTAGCCATGTTGTCAACGGTTGCTGCAGTATTTGAGAGTGTCATTTATGATCAGGTCATGCAGCATGTTAGCCCGGTACTTTCAATATATCAACATGGCTTTGTACAGAAGAGATCTACTGAAACTAACATGGCTATAATTACAGACTTCATAGCTTCCACCTTAGACAATACAGGACAAGTAGATGCTGTATACTCCGATTTAAAAAAAATCGATACTGTAGACCATAATATACTAATTCAAAAACTTTCCACATTCAGTTTTAGTCCTTCTAATTCTTCAAATCTTACTTAAGTAACCGTAGAGAATTCGATATATATAAGGGATATAAAGCCAATTGCTTTTGTTTCGGTTCCGGTGTTCGTCAGATATAATCTTGGTCCCCTTCTGTTTTTATTATTTATTAATGACGTTCCATACCATATTCAAACTTATTGTAAGCTGTTGTTTGGAGACTACTTAAAAATATTTGTTAATGTAAAGTCCTTGGATGACTGTCGACTCCTTCAACAGTATTTATCCAGTATACTGAAATAGTGTTCTAGGAATGGACTTGAAATAAATATTGGTAAGTGCAAAGCCATGATCTATAGCAGACGGGAGAAAAACTTACGAATTCACGTACCAGATCAATGGAATCAGAATACAAATGTGCTACAATTAAAGAATTAGGTGTTGCATGCGATAACAAACTAATCTTTTTGCCCTATGTGGTAAATATAACCAATGACGCATATAGACTCCTAGCATTTATTGTTAGACCTACCACACAATTTGCAAATGATGGCACTTTTAAGACTCTTTACGAATCCTATGTTAGGTCCAAACTTGAATATGTGTCACTTATATGGAATACCTCTATGATACCGTTGTCAGAAGATCGAACATGTACAAAGCAAAGTTTTACCTTTTCTTCACATACGGGTTTCTACCCGAAATACGAATCTTACAACATTTTAATTGATAACTTTACAGTTCAGAAACTTGAACAAAGACAAACATTTAACGACTTACTTTTCTTGTACATACTTTTGCACAATAATATAGACTGTACCGAATTAATTGCAAAAATGATTATTAAGGTTCCGTCCCTCAAAGCGCACGAAGGAAATAGTGGCCTATTCTATTACAGGAAAGCTCCTACAAATGTATTAAATGTGTCACCTACATGAAAAACTAGTGAAACGTATAATGTAATAGGTAAGAATTGTACAAATTTTTACATTTTGGAAATTTGGAAGAAGTTTTCAAAAAAATAATACAAAATATATTGAAAAGAGCTGTTTGGACAAGAACAAATAAAAAAAAAGAGTATAGATGTTTCATTATTTGTGTCATTAAGTTTAGTAATTATTGCAAACAATATAAATTGGCTTTAAGGCCTTTTGTGTCGATAAATAAATAAATAGAAAGTGCGGTACTGTTATTTGGAGTTAAGACGCCTGCAGCGCACAATCCAGATGGCGACACATGTTTAAATTTGACTTGACTCTGTCAGATTAATGCCCTCTGGACAACTTTACACGCAGTATTCATATGTCATTCTATCAAATAATACCTAATTCACACTTGTGCCCGTGTCGGTCTCTGGTGACTACGAGTCGTGCATTGTGAGGGTATCCTAAACAAATGACTACCTATCTTCAAACTGCGCTGGACTGAGTTGAAACTATTGATTATTTTTCTTCCAGTTACCCTAGAACTACTGGTCGATTGTAAATAAGCTTTGACACACAAATTCAGTAGTTATATCGATTTTAAATATATCTTCTAGATCTTAGTTCCAACTTGATATAGTGTTACTTGTTAGTTTGAGAAATAAATAATAAGATACCGTGATCGGATACTCACCTATAATAAATCGGAGTGAATGTTAGCAGCACTAACATAAACCACTGTTCACTCAAAGTAGTGTTTGCCTATTGCGTTTGTGTTTATCATTTGACAAACGTATGCCACAACAAACGAAATCAATTGTCACTGATTAATATATCTTTCATCCATCAGAAAATGAAATTGATCCAAACAAGTAAACGTTCGTTTCATATTCATATAAAGATCATGGATAAATTGACTAAGTGGCGGTAATACTAAGCAATGTTGTGTCCTTTATTTCCACTGTAATTCGGTTTGAATTGAATATGTAATAATGGACATAAGTCAAAACTACTGAAGTTAGCTAGAAAGTGATCAAGAGCACTAGAATGCTTAAATACAGACCTTACATTAGCGTAAAATAACTACCTGTATTGACTAATATATTCCTGACATTTGCCTATCTAATAGCCATCTTAATTTATCAACTATACACTGCATTGTAACTCCATTTGTTTGTAATTGTAATATTTTGTTTTGTAGCAATGCAGTTCCAGTGGATCAGTGGCCGAGAGCAATCTAGATAAACTTATTCAAGAGTTAAGCTCCGATGAACTTGATCAGTCGATAGAAATTGTAAAACAATTGCAAAAGGTTTTAGTTAATGCTGATGGAAGTGAAACTGTTGGACAATTACCAGAGATTAACCCAGATGTAAAACAAGAGAGAGGATCCGGTACTGCATTAAGTGATCCTGGAAAGTCTCTATCGCAGGTGAGATCTTCACAAACATGTATTTTTTAGGCTAATAAATTTGTATTAAAGGGCTTGCTTGAAATAAGTACTTTCGTAGACTTTGGATTTGTATAGCATTGCTCCAGCATATTTCCGTATAATTGTGTACTACTTTACATGAAACAAAAATTGATATTTCTGCCCAATATATGACAGTCGTACCTTTGAACGTGACTGAACGTGGAATATGTTTAATGTTTGAGTTATTGTAGATTTTCCTATTGGTATAATATTTAAATTTAAGTACATATTTGTTTGTTATGTCATATGTTTCTTCTGCGATCCGTGTCATTGCAAGATTGATCTTCTTCTGATTATTGCATTCCGTCATCTTTATTTGGTGTAACAGGATGCAAACTTCATTTCCCGTAAGCTCCACGCCTTTTCCGATCGATGATACAGATTTGTGAATGCGGTCACGAACTATATTTACTAAACTATGTTAATTTTTAATTTATTCGTTTAATATTCGCAAAAGATACATATCTGGAAGACAGTTGAATAGGACTAACACAATACGTTATTTCTTATTTTTAGATTACGGGAATCAAGTTTCATTCGACAGCCAAATTGTTATTTGTGGTATTTGGAGACTTTAAGGTTATAGTTTATTTAATCTCCGCCGTTGTAAAAATTATAGTTGTGTTCTCCTAAATATGAGGGTTGTAGATATTCAATGACAATGAAGCATATAGAAAGTTTTATTGAAAGTGTTTTAGAAAATTATTATAAAATCCTAATTTAATTCCCACACATATTATAAGCATACGTTTCGTGTGATGCATTATTTCGTTTAAATGGAATTTAAAAATAATTTAGTTCGTAGGAAATAAAATATTCTACAATATGTTCAGTTAAGAATGCCCGTTCTATTTCACTTTGGCAATATAATTTCCGTAGGGGATAATTCCCACGGGAGAAACATTATCCATACCTGTCTTTGTTATTAATTAAACCTAAACCCGTTTAACTTATTACATATTCAGCCAGCAATTCTCCGGTAATGAAATCCCATAATGTTCAAGGTGAGACTTTAACATTTTAAACAAAAATCAAGAGCATAAACGAATAATCAAAAGCATTTAATGATAAGAAATTAGGATGAGTGGGAAGTATAAGTTAACTACATGACAGAGACACGTTTATTTAACAATGAACTTCCCTTACAGCAAAACGTATGACACAACAGCTGAATACTAAGGTTTAAAGCGATTTCAACTTTGTCTCGGTTGATCGTGGTTTTAGAAAAACTTGCTATATCTCACATTTTAGACATTTCAGCATTACAACTCGATTTATTTATAGCCGTAATATATTCTACGGCCGTTCTGTTCAAGTTCATCTAATACAAAGAATAATGCAGATTTTTTTTACAGGAATTAAAACACGACGAAATTGACTTATCGATTACAATTGTTAAACAGTTAGAAAATTCCTTCGGCAACACTGATGAAACTGGAAAGCAAGGAGAGTCCTCACAGAGCGATCAAGAGATTAAAGAAGAAAAAATATGTCAGAGCGCATTATCTTATTCTATAACATGTTTGGAGGAGAACTGTCCTTCTCAGGTGAGTAGTTGTACAAATATGTATTTATTAATTTCATATAAAAGCAGACTTTACACCTAGTGAAGCTTTTATATTTTTCAGTTTCCAACCGATATCAATACAAGGTAAAAATAAAATATTAGGTAGATTCCATTTTATTTCCATAGTACACTATTTAACACGTGGAACGAAAATAAATTCATTACAATGGTTAATGGATATTTTAAATAAGTGATCCGTTCTTTTAAAAATACAGTTTCGGGTGTTGAATTTTAACAATAAGATTTGTTGCGAATTAAATTGAATTATAATGAGGTCGATGATGTGCATTTACTTTGGACCACTTCGTTTCGTGATTTGTCTTCCGGTTTTATAATTTTTATTTATATTTGTTTCAACTACACAAATCTAATAAAGCTCGGTTAATGCCACTGAAAACGCGATCAGATTTGAATGTCTGTTTTCTTAACACTACAGAATCCGATGTTTAGCAATTGGAAAACTAATTAATATCATAATCAGCATTCATCTCTTAAGGCATAAACTATCTTGTTTTTATTTTATATACTCATTTCCTTCTTGGCCATAAGCATTATATTCGAAACGATATAATTGATTTTGAACAGAATATCAAGCTTCTCAGAAGGAGTATATCTGAACTGCATTCTTTACTTCTTTTAATAATGAAACTTAGGATTATAATAAAATAAAGATGAATGTTATTTTAGAACTGAAAACTAATACTCCTAATATCGTTATTACTTAATTCATCTGTGATATAAGGTCAAGAAACGAAATTTAGATTGACATAATAGCGGCCTCTTTTCAATCCGTGTCTGAGTGACTCCAACCCGATAATAGGTTCATGTTATGTAGGGTGGGGATGACCGTTGATAACACGTGAACAGAACAAAAGGTAATGAGCCCTAAGTCACTGTAAGCGACATTTTATTTTTGGAGTATTTTGAATATTAGGGCAATGGAGGCGGTCTGCGAAAAACATGCATACGTAATGTTAAAGCTTACTATAAGCCATTTTACGTACATCCCTCAATTGCTCTTTGTAGACTAGGAAATGAAATAAGTTCAATATATATCAGGAGTATTTGTATGCATAATAATATACTGCAAAAAAAAATGGTAAGGAAATACAAAGAAATAATATCGCTGAATAGCTAATTGTTAAGTTCCACGGTGCTGTTTATCTCTAAATCGGATACGCTATAAGAGCGACACCGCCTCCAGTGAGATTGACATCAATAAATTTTGTTGTTCTTTCCGGCAGTCTAATTGATTATTATTGGATAGGACCGTGCCTATGCAACTGGATCGTATACAGACAGTACTGTAGATATACATGTAGTGGAATTAGGTTATGACAAAAATAAACTCTGTTTTAAATACTTTTAAGACTCGAAGTACTGATAAATTGTTACTTATGTGTTTATGTTCTTATGATGTAATAGAAATATGCACTGTCGATACTAACTACGTAACACATCCTCCAAACCATAAATGACATAAAATGTAGGGTATATTAGACAACAAAGCAGAGCTGCCTAACTGACAGTTCAAGTTTTGATCTGTGATCGCTGCGACCCGCAATCTGTTATCAGAGTATCAGTGCATTAAGACCTCGTTTCCACTTTCTTCAAAACTAACATTTGCAACAACTGTGGAAAACCCCTTTCAAAACTACAAAGTTATGGTTTTATTCCATTAGACATAGAACAATACATATACTCCATTAGATGATATATATCCCGTTGGTTCTAAGTATCTCTTAGATGTTCAGTGAGTACGTTGTTCTGTACAGTTATTCTTGTTTAATTCATTGAATATAATTTTATGTAGTAATAACTTCGTCAGTCAACTGTTTTGTTATTGTGTTCTCTCTTGAGCATCTCATTTCTACTTATAATTATGTCAAATTTATCCTTGGATAGATTTAATAATTTAATGGTCTAATAATTCATTTTAAACCATTTTAAATTAAATATCACGTGATGGATTTTAATTTGACTGCAGTGTCTACAGCTATGATTTAATTAGATATTTTCTAAATATCTCTTTTCAGGATTGTAGCGGGAAATATAATGACAGTAAGCTCAGATGTAAAGAGGACATGCATTTAGATCAGTTATCTTCCAACTTAATTTCAAACCTCATTTCGCACTTTCCAGACTTGGTTTCGTCCGATATAGAAAATAGGCCAAAAACCACCTCATATATTTACAAAAATATTGATGGTGGTATTATTAGTAGCATAAAGGAAGAAAACGCTGACAAAATATTGTCTCCTGTGGAAGCATCTTTAAATGATTACAAAGAATCAAAAGATGAAAGTAAACCATCGCCCGCTGAAGAAACAGTTGGCTATAGAACATGCCCAGATGAGTCTTCAAAATGCGGTACTTTGAGACGGGAAATTAGAATACGCACAAGCAGCAGGCCTTTCGATTGTAAAATCTGTGGAGCTAATTTTACGGAATCCTGTAGCTTGAAAGTACACATGAGAATCCACAGAGGCGAAAGACCATTTGAATGTAAAACCTGTGGATCTAAATTTATCTGGTCATGTGATTTGAAAAAACACATGACAATCCACACAGGCGAAAGACCGTTTGAATGTAAAACCTGTGGATCTAAATTTAAACAACCAGGTGATTTGAAGAATAACATGAAAATCCACACAGGCGAAAGGCCGTTTGAGTGTAAATCCTGTGGATCTAAATTTATCCGGTCATGTGATTTGAAAAAACACATGAGAATCCACACAGGCGAAAGACCGTTTGAATGTAAAACCTGTGGATCTAAATTTATCCAATCAGGTGATTTGAAGAATCACATGAGAATCCACACGGGCGAAAAGGTCGTTTGAGTGTAAAACCTGTGGATCTAAATTTACCCAAACCGGTGCTTTAAAGGAACACAATAAAATCCACACAGGCGAAAGACCGAAGCTCATGTTTCCAAAGCTCGACCAACTGTCACGCAGACGCAGAACTTGTTGAAAAGCATGGATGTTAATACGGTAGACGGATTGGCTGGTTGAATGCACTTAAGCTGGGTCACATTGACCCCGGTTTTCTAATCTTGCTTGGTGAATTGGGACTTACTTCCGCCTTATTGGTTGGACCCTCGCTGGCTACGATCTCTTGGTGGCCGGTGTGGCGCTACTTACAGGCTACGAAGCAGTCAGCTGGTTTCTTGGCTGTAAGCAAAGTTGTAAATGTGGAGTACGTTATAGACATGAACTGAACAACGAATTTTTATTTTGCTAACAATCCCACAAAAATGGAATTGTTTCTTAACCTCAGTTTATTAAAATAAAATGAAAATCAACGCATTCACAAGGAACACTACAAATAATAAGTTGTAAAAACAATCCTTTACTTCCGTATCAATTTACTTGATAGTGGCTTTCAAGGGTTTATTTGTATGGGAGGAGAAAATTTCCTGTCATTTCGTGTGTTTTTCCTGGTACCTCACTTACCTGTTTTCCTATAGGACGGGAAAGACTTTTCAGAAAATGGTTATAAAACAATTATTTTGTGTGGGCATATTACATCTCACAATGTTTAGCTAGCAAATTCATTTTTAAAAAGCGGAAACTGTATTCAACATCATTCTGGTACCACTGATTCTCTCGTGTCACATAACCGCATCAATGCTATCCAATGAGCTCTATATTTAGCCATACTGGATTGTTTAATCAGTGTGTCAAAGCGAACACAACTCTCGTCCACTTCCTGTCTAATCCAATCATGACCAAATTTTCCGTCTTAACTTCAGTCGCTTTGCTACCCGATTTTAATTTATATATGTATTTTTAAATTATGAGCAGTGACGGTGCCTGGGTAAAAGTGCTGGGGGATGCTGCAATATTACATCTGAAGAAGTCGGGGGCCCGACTGAAGTTTTTGACAGGACATGTTTCTAGTAGTAGTCGTAGTAGCCATATTTTAAAAATAGAATTGCATGAATACTCTAGAAAAATAATATTTATGTTCACATATGATTTTAAGATGTTTGGAAATATTCTCAATTTATAAAATTTGCATTGTTTTAATTCTACGAAAACCTTTTACATTTCCAAAATATAATAAAAGCATTACATAAATAGATAAAATTATTTTTGTGGGTTATATTAGATAAAAGCTTTTAAAATGTGTGGGAAATACTATTGTCTAAATGTTTAAACAGTATATTTGAGAAATTATATGTGCTTAAGAAAATATCACGTTTCCTTATTTGGCACAGGAAATATTTTAAAAATATTTCTCTGCTGTGCGGGGAATAATGACTTCCCAATACTCAGTTACAATGTATGGTTTTCCAAAGTGGGATTCTGCAAATATGAGCAAATTGTAAAAGGAAAGAATACAACAGAAAAGTTCCCCAAACGTAGTTGGCCAGAAAGTGATTCGCTTTATTTACAAAATGCATTATCTATGATAGTTCTTTCGAGAGATACACATAGGTAACATTTGACGCATTTCGTCTGTATTTTAAGCTCATATCGCATTTATTTTGGGTGAGTATGGCATGAAACATGATTTGTACCTTGAAATCTTCCGAACTTCAAATTCCCAGAAAAGCAATAGATGGTAATTTCATTCTATATAGTCTTAAGAAATACATAATAAGTGTAATGCGATGATATAGGCATGGTGATTGCCATAGAGTACTGAGCTTGTAAGTTGTTTATGCCAATTAAGCTCTTAAGGTTGGCTATTGTGTAGTGTACTAACAAATGTTAAGTTTAATTACATTTAATCCGTTTCAGCGGCGGACTAATTTCACACAATTTAATCTGTAACTTAGTGAATAGTATTATCTAAGGATTTTTTTTTTAAATTTCCTACCATAAACCTTCATTTCTTAAACATTGTTCTGTAAGAACTCGGAAAATTAATCACCCTAATTTCACTATGAAAAGAAAGGGACTTTTGTGAAACTCTTTCCTACACATGTCGCACGCGAGCGAGTCAAATTAAATTAACCACAGTACAGGATTTTTGTTAAAGTTACATTCAGTTAGATGCTGATAGTTATTTCCTGTCAAACTGTCCATTGCCTGTACGTAGCACCACAGCGGGGAAAAGATCAACTAAACTTGTTCGCTGCAATACATGCTACGGGCACGAAGTGGGAAGGCGCTAAGCGATCGTAGCTGGTGATGGTTGGACTCTGCCTGGGTGTGTGGAAGCAAAGACTAAATTAGAAGTTGAAGAAGACTGGAATATTTTAAATTTGGATTGTACTGAACGTGATGTTTAGTTGTGTTTTAAATCAATAAAACCTGCCAGTTGCTCATGGCTTGTGCTGGCTTCAATTTCGTTCGCTAGAAGTGTATCCGTCTCCCGTATTTCGATCCATGCCATATAGACGGCAAGGTTGATTTTTTTTTAATCGAAGTGATTTAATCAAGATTATTTTTTCTAATCAGTGATTTGAATTTAAAAAAATATATATATTTTTAAAAGAGTAGATGTAAAGTGCAGTATTTTTAACAATTTTGTGGTTTGAATCATGTAAAATTCACCTTCCATTAAACTTTATTTTTATATGGGCCAGTGTAATAACTTTGGACTTCGGCCCGTCACGGTTCGCCTTTAGCTGTTCTTCTTGGGTATTCTACTTCTGCCAGAGCTTGAAAGTTTACTGTTGGTGCTTATCGACAGAAAATTGATACCGAATATCTTCATTTTCTAAGGAACTGGATATCTTTAATAGAAAATAAAAGTTTTGGAGCATCATAAGAATTTTATGAACGGGTTGAAATACTTAGAACGTACATTTGTCTCCTAGTTTTTCAGAAATAAATTATTAAAAAATAAATAAAATTACTTTTTTTTCTCCAAATTACAATGTCTAACTTTGCAATCACTTACGCTAGAAAGACCAACTTTTTTGTTTTATTCCTTGTGAAGAAACGATTCTAATAATTTTAATTGCAATCATATCTGATACACCAATAAAAAAAATAGTATTTTTACATAGCTATTCCAGTCCACCTGTCAAATGTTTGATGAGAGTAAGCCAGCCGTGCCCCGCCCCTGTCTTCGCTTTTAGTCCGAGGAAAAAAGAAGGGAGGGGACTACACAAATCCTCTCTTTATTCAGCTTCTACAACAGGTGCCGACGCGAATGTAAACATGCTGTTTTAGAAAACAGCACATACCTGAAAACTTTTATGTAGTGAAGGTGAGATATGAGAATTTTGTAACAGTATAGCAACATCATATTTGGAATGAGCTGATATATGGAAGAGTTGCAAGGTCTATTGTGTGGTTTCCTGAAAACAAAAACAAGAAAAACTCTTATGGCCGGTTTCACCGACCTTCCTTAAATGTTAAGGAAGCGTTAAGTCCATTTAACGCTTCCTCACAGCGCCTGAGTGTTTCACCAACCTCCCTCAAGGTTAACAGCTCCTCAAACTCGCCCTTAACTTAAGGACGCGATTTTCCTCCCTTAACTGTTTAACGCGACCTTAAATTACGTAGGAATATGGCGGACAACTATGCTGATTATAGTGTATGATTTATATTTTCCTAAATACGTATCCTTATACTTTCGGAAATAACGTTGCTTTCTTACCTAGCAATGTAAATATGATGGTCGATAATGTTTATACAAGAAATACTTAGGAAGATGCATTCTTTGGGCAATTTTACAGGCAATACATTTGTGTGCAATGTATAATGTGTAAATAACACAGTAGATTATAGTTTTCTTGTTAGAACACTTTCCAGTAATGCACGTGTATATATACAATTTTCAAAACTGTTTCAGAAAGGGATGGGCAATGCATTTGTTTCTTTTGAACTCTTGGGTCGTAGTGAATATTACTTGTTATATAACCATGACTTTCCACATTAAAACTACATCTTGGTCAAAGTTGCTCATAATATTGACTATAGCCGTCGGGAATAGTTGAGGGAAAGCACTTCATAAGTAGAACATTTCGTAGAAAGCTCCCTTGTACACTAATTATAAGGTGATTCCATTGTGGATGTAATCAGCTATACATTTTCACCTTGTCTTGCACAAAAGAACTGCAAACATAATGCGCTCATAGAAGTACATAGATCATTGAGATGCTTTACTATTCCCTTGAATGCTAAACCTCCTTAACTACCGACAAAACGTAATTCATATCCATTTTTAAATAGATCACAAGCCAAATCTAGCAAAACGAATCTGTATTTATCGGAATAAAGAGAACATTGCAATTAACTGTAATTCTTTCTGTAAGATACTTCTGTCATATGGCATTGAACAACTCATTTCTAATGTAATTATTTGTATTTTTTTTCGGTTTCGTACAATGCAGAAGAATGTGATGTAAAATCAAA